>JBAMAX010003583.1:0-91586 GCA_037043745.1 Chymomyza amoena | reverse complement strand
CTGCGCTGTGACGCTGCCAGCATTTGCTGGGCGCATATAAAAACGCCGAACTTGGTAAAAATATTCACAATCATATTCAAGTTGTTCGTACGTGCGTTCGTTCGAGTTTGATTTTTTAGCCAAAAGTGTAAGCAAAATAAAAACGTTTTTAAAAACATATTTAAAAATATTATAAAAATAAATGTGAGCAAAAATAAACTGTTTTAAAAGTGCTTTGACAAATAAAAGAAAAATTCAAACAAAAAGCAGTTTGAAGTGTGCAAAGTGCAAATTTGGTGGCGCCACAGCGCTAAGGACATTCAAGGATTATGTTAACAAAAAACATTTATGCAACAATAACAATTTTTCTATAAAAGTCAGCCCGAAAAATTAACTTTTAAAATTGTGCCATGACTGCTGCCATTGTTGTTGTTTTGTGGCTATTTTTCTTCTGCTGGCTGCCTGCCGCCTTTGTGGTTGAAAATTAAATTCATTTGCGGTTGAGTGATTGATGGATGGTTTGATTGATTCAGTTGTCGCTATATATGCTGCATGCACATATATATATGTAACTTAGTGTCCCCCCGCGCCATCCCGCATTACTTTAAATGTAACTCTCCGTGCGCTTGCATTGTGTTTAACTCAATGTAAATTTATTTGTTGGAGATGCGATCTGAACTTTGGCGCTGCCGTTTTGTCTTTTATTGTTGTTGTTGTTTTTGTTGCAGTTGTTGTTGTGGTTGCAAAACACACAAAAGCGGCAACCGTCAGGCTGCTCTCCAGCGACAAGACAAACATTTGTAGTTTTAATTTATGTGAAAAGCAAGCAATCAGCCAGTAACCCAACGAACCAAGTTAACCAAATACATAAGGCTGTTAGTCCAAAAATTTGCATATGTCTAGTACATAGTAAGAGGAAGCGCATAGAACGCTTTGTGCTAATATTTATGTTTTCATACTATATATTATATATAGTAAAATATGTCGCCTAATGGGCCCAAAAAAAAAAGGTGATCAATGTTGTGCAAAATTTGAGCAAGTTCGTTGCCTGAGTCTTTTGTATTCCCTGGGAGCATAGAGAACAAAATTTGTGGCTTAAATCTTTTCTTTCGAAGCCTTCCTCAAATACCTCCCTCCGTGATCATATCTTTTGATCTAAAATTTAATTTTAAATTAAAAAAACAAAGCTAATCAATGTGGCGCATTTTTATGCCAAATTTCAGCAAGTTCGTTGCCTAAGTCTTTTGTTTTGGCTGGAAGTGTTCCTTTCGAATCCAGACTCAAAGAACCCCTTCGTGATCAAATCTTATAATTGATATTTAATTTCATATATTATGTAGTAAAATATGTCACCAAATGGGCTAAAAAAAAAAGATAAAAGCTAATCAAAGGTATACAACATTTTAGCAAGTTCGTTGCCTGAGTCTTTTGTTTTGTTTGGAAGCGTAGAGAACCAAATTTCTTAGCCAGTCTCCAAGAATTACTCAGTGATCATATTTTTAAATTTATGATTTAATTTTATATATTTTATAGTAAAATATGTCACCTAATGGACACAAAAAAAGCTAAAAAATCTTGTGCATTTCATTTGTATGCGAAATATGCGCAAGTTCGTTGCCTAAGTCTTTTCTTTTATTGAAAGTCTTTCCTTCGAAGACAGCCTCAAAGAACCACTCCGTGATCATTCTTTTGATTCATATTTAATTTTATATATTATGAAGTAAAATATGTCTACTAATGGGCCAAAAAAAGCTAATAAATTTAGCAAGTTCGTTTCCAAAGTCTTTAATCAATATTTACTCAGATAGCCAAGCGGCCCCTAAATCACGTTAAAATCTCCCAAAATCACCTCGAAGACAGTGAAGGAATGTATCGATGTATTAATAAAACTAGCACAATATTTTACTATAAATCTGCTCTGGGTTCCGGGTCATAGAGACATAGAGAAGGTAATTGAAAAGCAGATGAATTAGCTAGATTGGGTACAACAATGCCAATCCTGCCAGATAAAGCAAACACACCTATACCATTAGCAACTTGCAAGCTGCTAATAGATAGATACACCATCAAATCCGTCAATGTCCTATGGACAATCCTCAACCTGTGCAACAAGTAGATTGACGTGGCCAGAATGGAACATGGGCCGCACAAACCGACTGCTCAAAACTTAACAGAAATGACATAAGAAACCTAGTTGGGGTTATAACAGGGCACTATCTAATCGGAAGACACGCCAGTAGATTGGGGCGCCTTATAACGATTACTGCAGAAGTTGTAGAGACGCTGAAGAAGAAGAGACTGTAGAACACCTTCTATGCGGGTGCATGGCTCTGTGTAGAAGAAGGCTAAATACTCTTGGGCAAAGCTTTCTGGAAGACATGACAGAAGTTGCAAAAATAAAACTAACAAAGATTGTTAGTTATATCAAGACCACAGGTTGGTTCAATGTGGACAGCGTAGAGTGAGGAGAGGGATAGGTGATAGGTTTAGATTTTTGGCTAAAGTCTTTGCTTTCGAAGCCAGCCTCAAGGAAACCCCCAGTGATCATATCTTTTGAACTAATATTTAATTTCATAATTAGGTGGTAAAATATGTCTAATAATTGTTAACGATGTTCGTTGCCTAAGTCTTTTGTTTTGATTGGGAGCATATAGAACCAAATGTTTGGCTCAATCCTCAAAAAGCCCCTCCATAATCAATTTTGAGCATTTTATATGTATGCAAAATTTCGTCAAGTTCGTTGCTTAAGTCTTTGGTTTGGCTTAAAAGCATTTAGAACCAAGTTTCTGGCTAAATTCATTTCTTTTGAAACAAGCCTTTAAAAACTCTTCAGTGATCACATATTTTGAGCTAATATTTAACTTCATATATATTGTATTATGTAGTAGTGTGATCCTGATATAACAGCGAACACCTGATTACCTATCTTACAGTAGATATGGAGAACCAAAATACTTACGAGAAGCTGGAACGCAGGGATTCTTGTTAAGATTCCCAAAAAAAGGTGACGCCTCAGATTGTAATAATTATAGAGCGATAACGCTTCTTTCGGTTCCGAGCAAAATTTTAACGTCGCTGATTATGAATCGTATCTTTCTTGCACGCTCCGGGAAAACCAATTTGGTTTTCGACAAAACCGTTCCTGTATAGACTTAATGAATACAGTTCGCACCATCTTTGAGCAATGCAACGAGTTTCAATGCTCAATCTACGCAGCCTTCGTTGATTTTAAGAAAGTGCCCCTTTCTGTGAACCACTTTACTTAAACGAGGCATGTCAGACAAGATTATCGAAATGATCAAAGTCACATACAATAACTTCACATGTAGGGTCAGCCATTCTGGTCTACTTTCTGATCCGTGCTAAGGTCGCTTGGACATTAGCCAAGGACCGTGCTATCGCATTTAATCTTCGTGTTGGCTCTAGACGAGGTACCTCACAGAGAGGTGGGGCACTGCGACCAAAGGTCTTTTTACCATACCCTAAGGTTAAAACAAAAGACTTTCCGCTTTCCTCATGAATAGCAGTAGGTCTTTTGTTGGTGTTGATCTGAGTTGGAAGGGACTTATCCGTTCCTTTCCCATGTGACAGGCTCTGTCCCATACCAACGCTGGGCAGTCACAGAGAATATGCCTGGGGGTTTCATCGTCTTCTAGACAGAGCCTGCACTCTGAAGAGTCCGATAGGCCAATTTTCTGTAGATGATATCTAACAGTGTGGTGGCCAGATAGGTAAGCTACCGGGAACTTTAGGTCCGCTCTGCCAAGACCTTTTGTCTTGATTGCATCCAGAGTTTGACAAGCACTTTTGCTTGACGAAGCTGAAGGGAGAACCAGTATCTCCTATGTTCTACTGCGGCCCATTTGTTTATCCGTTGTTTACCATCCGGGAGGAGATGCTCCAGGAAGACAATGCCCTAATGGCAGCTTGGCTATCTGAAAAAATGCATATGTTTGCGCCCCTAGTTCCCTTGAGAAGGATATTAAGGTCGCAGATCTCTATGGCATGAATCTCCGCTTGAAAGACGCTGGGCCAGATGCCCATTGCGGTAAAGATTCTGGTGTTGGGTCCAACAGTTAAACGATTAACGACAACACCTACACCCAGACCAGTTTTGGACCCATCCGTGAACCATTGTTGCCATCAGGGGCTTCCACCAGGGGCTGCCATCATCCCAAGTCTCTCGACTAGGGAGAAAGAGATCTAAGTTTCCTGTTGTGAAGAAGTTCCGTGATCATAAGATCTGATCTAGAGCAGATCGATACGTCAGGAAGGGAATAAATAAATGCGGCATGACCAGTGGCACTTGCTAAGAGTCCAGGTGTGATCTGGATACGTAGTAGACTCTGCATGGCTGACTTTTTGATGAAAATGTGCAGTGGTGTGAGTCCAAGAACTGACTCCATGACATCTGTCAGAAAGATACGCATAGCTCCCGAGAGAGACATGCATACTAGTCTTTGAAGCTTGCTGCATTTCTTAATGGCCACATTTTGCTGCGTCTTGGGCCACCACACAAGAGCTGCATATGTGGCTGAAGCCCAATATATTCATATATTAGAATATTTATATCTGTAGTAAAAAAAGTCGCCAAATGGGCACAAAAAAAGCTAATCATATGTATGCAAAATTTTAGCAAGTTCGTTGCCTAAGTCTTTTGTTTTGGTTGAAAGCATCTAGAACCAAGTTTGTTGCTCAAGTCTTTTCTTTCGAAGAAATGATCACAGTGATCACATCTTTTTAATTTCCTATATTATCATACCACAATAAACAACTTAATAGCCTCATCTCAAAAACAAAAGCTAATCAATATTATGCATTTCATTTTGTATGCAAAAAATTTCTCATATGTAATAAAGTTCGTTGCCGGAATCTTTTGTTGGCAAGCCGCCTAATAGCCAGAGAACTCACAACATGTCCATCAATTCCCGCTAAAATGTGTGTCAATGAAATCTGCCAATGATAAAACGCACACACACACATTCCACTTGCGGTTATAGAAATACCCAAAAACAAAAATTCGCCAGCTTCAAAGATTATTAAAACGGCCACAAATTATGTATACTTTATGCTCATCAATATGCAGAAATATATACAAAAAATCATAATCTTCTTCTTCTATAAACTTTAGCGTATTCTTAAACGCATGAAATAGAAAGAGAACTGGCTTTCTACAGCCAGCAAAATCCAAAGAGTCATCATCTTTATAAATTTATTCCAAAAATATTAAGAACAAACGGCAAAAATCTTTCGGGTAAAACCAACAAAAAATAATAATAATAATAATAGCTGCTGTTATTGTTGTTGTAGCCGTCTTTTTAGCACAGCCGCTTAACTATTTTTAACATTGAGTCATGCTGAACGCATCCCATAATTTGGCTTAGAATAATCGATTCCATCTATCCCACAAACCGCCGCACGTTCTTATTAACTTTTTTTTGTAGTTGTTTATGATCAGCATGCAAATTTTTGTTTATTCGTTATTATTATTATTAATAATAATATTGCTTTGATTGTAGTTTTTATTGTTATTGCTTGTGTGTTGTGGCACCAATCAAGTTGACGATTTATGAGCTGCTGATTTTTCTGCTCAGCAGGATTAGATCTAACCGGATGCTTGACAGCTGTCTTCTCTCTAATGATAACAATTAAAGAAAATGATTTCATGTAGCATCATTAAATTCGCACAAATCATGCACAGACACTTAGCAACAACCAAGATCCTGCTAACTAAGCTATCAAAAAACTAAAAAAAAAAATAAATAGTAATAAATAAATAAACGCTTTATAATTAAGTTTGTCAATTTGGACGCTAACTTGTCAGCTGGCATCAATTATGAAATTACCGCACACTAAACACCAAAACTTCTCTACGATTGGCAACAGTCTCTAAGCACTTTGCACGCCCCTCCTTTGCGTAATCCATAATCTCTGATGTGTGGATTTGGATGTGGATAAGTAGACTTTAAGCTTTAGATTGGCTGCGTTTAATACACAGCAGCAGCAGCAGCCGTGCCAGACAGTTTGTAATTTATCTAACTAAGAATTCTTGACAAATTGCACAGCAACAGCTAGCAGGGGGCCTAAGTTGTACTCCCCAACTTGGCAATAGCTAACTTCAGGAATACACTCGAAGAAATTTTGTGTACTTAGAGACTGTAAAATATTATTTAGCATCAGTCCACATAGGAAATTATAGGCTTAGGTAGAAAATTGCATTGATAATAAAATTCCAAATTTGATATGGCTTGCAATAAATAATAAAAATGTCTTAAAAAGTAAAGCTTCTGGGCTTGATTCTATCAGAGCGAACGTGCTTAATTTCAGTAGTAGCTTAATTTTTTTATTCACAAAAACCATTCACAAACAATATTTATTAATAATCAAATAATCAAATAGTACAGATCCATTGGAAGAAAGCAGGCATTTTTTTTTTTTTTTTTGTATTTTAAACTTCACACACAAGCCTTTTTTTAAATTAAATTTATCTTCATTTTGTTATTCTAATTTTATGCTATTAAAAATTAATCCAAAGTTATTTTTCTATTATTAAAGGTAAACTTCTTATTTCGTGTCTTTTTTTAAACATTTTTTTCTATTATAGATTTCTAACCTTTTTAAAAGTTATTTTTCTATTATTATTTCAAGTTTTTTAAGTTTTTAATGATTTTTTTCCCAGATTTCTGCTTTTTTTAGTTTGACAATATTTTCTTATACGAAGTATTCTCAAAAAGCTTTTCTTACTTTTTATAAGCAAATTAAGTCATAATTTTGAGCTTCAGCGTTTTTTTATTTATTTAGGACAATACAGAACGAAAAATTCATCTATATTCTAGAACGAAACTATCTTGTTTTAAATAAATTGGAACTTACAATTGGATCGATTTTTCTTAGTGTATATTCGCATAATTCGTAAGATTTCATATCTAGTGATCTATTCTGTTTTGATATACATTTGAATTGCCTTCTTTTGATTTAGTGCTTATTTCTCTAAAAATTTTTAAAACCTAATTTTTCATATAAATTTTAAAACTAAACAATTTCTAAGCCAAAATCTTGAGTCAAGTTTTACGCTATAAATTTTTTACAAAAGTAAAAACTTTTAATATTTTATAAATATAAATTTGACGAAAAATATGTTTATATAAATTCGGACGGATTATCTTGAATCAAAAGCTCATTTCGATTTTATAACATTAAATTTTACGGAAAGATTCTTTATATATTATATAAATTTAACCCGTTTGGAATTAACGTTTATTTCAATTTTATCAAATTAAATTAAACCAACAATATTTTTTTTCTTATTTATTTATCAGTCTTGGAGAAAGGTTTATCTAATAGTTTTAATAACTTAAAAAAGTTGTTAAAAATTTGTATTTAGATTTTATCAAATTAAAATTAATGAAAAATGTTTTTTTTTTATTCAGTCAGTCTTGAATCAAGATTTAAAGCACAAAGTATTTAACATAATCGCAATATAAGAATTTTGATTTTACCTAAAAATTCATTAAAACCCGCAAGAGACAATTTATCCAATTATTTAAATTCCAAGTTCACGATTACTTTTCTGTCTTAACGAAATCTTCTATCTTTAACGAAAAAGTCTCTTTTTTATTTTCAATTATTTGTAGAAGAAATTTTTTTGAAAAATATTTCTCAAAGTAAACGAACATATATTATTATAAAAATTTCGGGTTTGCACCCCTTATAAAGAACTTCAAACATTTTTAGTGTCAAAATTCCGAAAAAAAATTTTCCCAAAAAGTTGTTGCAAAATATATTAAAATTTCTGAAATTATTTTTAGTCCGAAACGAAAACTTCTTCTTTTGCATTATAAAAGTCAAGTTTATTTCAAAGCAAGATATCTTTGTAGACAAGCTTCCTCCCAAAGTTTATTTTCCTTAAAATTAAAGAAAAACATTAATTTAATAATTTTATTACATGCTCAAGATAAGTTTTCACAACGTTTTTTCAAGCGTAATTTGTTCTTATTTTGAGATAGCTTTAAAAAATGTTTTATTTTATATTCTTGAAGCGATATATGTATAATACAAAATATTGCTCCTAGTCGGAGCTTAGAGCTGAAAAACAAAAAGTGTCCTTTGAATTTAAATAATAATTGAAAATTTTTTTAAAGTTTGTGAATTTACTTTTTTTTATGTTTAATATTTGAAATAAAAAATTTAAAATTAAACGAATATCCATTTACAAGCCAAAAAACTTCAATCTCGGGTTGCAGCCCAACCAAAATTCTATAAATACTTTAATTTTCAAACTTTTAAGCAAAGAAAGAACATATGATAGTCCTTTTGGGCCTTACCTATGCAAATAATTAGGTTTATACAATGCTTTACCTCAAATCTTGATGCAATGAATTCTACAAAGTTTAAGTGCGCGAAGTTTCTTTGGCTGCGCAGAACATATGACGTCACTGGTTCAACTTTTGTATGGAAGCTATATGAAATAGTGAAGCAATAATGATCCAACTTCACACAAATGTTTAGTCTAAAACAAAATACAATTGACATTAATTTGGTCACTATATCAAAAAAAAAATTCCCACATGTGGGTTTTGCTGAAGTTTAATAATAATTGTTTCACCTTTTAATAAAGCTACTGTATAAAACTTAAAACAAAACCGGCATATTTTCTGCGCATAAAAAAAATTTAAACAGCGAAACATAAATTGCGTAATATGCTAATTGTTGAATCATAATAAAGAATACCAAGCTGTGGGTACATTGTTTTAGAATTCAGAAAAATTAACATCTCACTTCAAAAAAATTGTTTCAAATTAGTTTTGGTCTTCCTGAAACCCGTTGTTAGCAAGTCTAAATTATAAATTTTTTGTGCGATAGATAGCTTTTAATTACTGCATAGAATCGTAAAAAAGAAGAAAAAAAAAACAATTCTATAAACCGTAACTCAAGATATAATATTATTCAAGTAGTAGTACAAGTTTCGTAAAAAATTCGCCAACTCAATGTTCTAAGCGTCTACAAATATTTTCCCACAGTGAGTTACTCAGTTCCACATAGATAAGCGACTCTTAATTGTTTGAGTAGCATGTTAATTTAATGATGATCTTTGATTTTTTCGAGTGTTTTTTTTTAGTTAGTCAGACAGACATATAGACAGACCGATGCATGAGCACATGCTATCTATAGGCATATATTTTACAAGTTTTCGGAAGTCTGTTGAGCAAACAAGTTTGCCATATCGCACAACAGTTAGTTAGACATAGTCTATGAAATTCTTTTGCGCAAAACCAGCTTTAATCAATCCAAACAGCCCAAAGGCAGACACATGGCACTTGGCTACACGGACATGACTAGCCGGCTAGTACGACCGACTAGACCAAGACTATGCCTAAGTAGGCATGGTCTGTCTGTTGGAACAACTCACGGCAAGTGCCATTTTGTTGGTCAGCCAGCTTTTGAGAATCTCCATAAGCGGGCAGCAGACGTGTTTGTTACCAGGGGCGCACTTAGCAGTAGCCATAAATATATTACACACCTCTACCCCATTGAATACGCACCTGGTTGTTGGCTTAAAGCTTAGCTGCTGTGCACTTTTATGGCATTTGCACGTTACCAAATTATGTCATCACGATATTTTGCATTTCGCTGATGACGACACGCAAAACTGACTCCGCTCCCGGCCGGCTGCGACTTAGCTCTTAAGCACAGAATTCTTTTATTTGTCAGCACAAATGATTTAAACAAAGTAGCTCATACAATGGCTTTGTTCGTCAAATGTCAAAGCCCAGCCTAACTTCCGCAAAATAGAAGTTATTCTGGACAAGATTTAGCGGTTTACTAATTTTTTGTTCTTATTCTTTTCAACAGTTACAGTAAAGCCATAAACGCCATGACACGCTTACGCAGCGCAGTAGCCTTGGCCCTGCCATTAGTCACCTTATTGGCCACCGTACAGGGTGCCGATTATAATGCCAACATGTTTCTGAATGGACAATATCAGCAGGGCTTTAAGGAGCATCCAGCAACGCATTATTCGGTCAATGCAGCGAATAATGTATTTTTGAATCATGCGATTATCAGCAGACAAGCATCACCCTTCCAGGGTCCAACGTATTTGCCACCCAAGGAGTTCCTGAAGTGCGCACCCGGACAACAATGTGTGCGTCAAGGTCAATGCCAGAATGGTTACTACAGCCAGCAGCTGCCCAAGATTCAGGTAAGCAAAAGTATTATTTTGGGGAGGGAGAGAGAGTTAAGGCTCTTATTTGTTGTAAAAAAAAGGCTTTTTTAAGCTTTGAAAAAAGTTTACCTACACCCTGTAAGCGTAGGGCGAAGTGTAGTAGATATTTGTATAATGCATCTAGAAGGAAGGCCCTATGTTCCACAGAGAATCGAGGATGACAAAAGATTACATATCCATGAGACTTTATTAGTGGCGCACACACGGGGATAGTTTTTGGGAACGAATCCCCCAAAAAGTTCGAAAAATGTGTTGATCTTATGCGAGCTCAGTTATACACACTGTTCGAGGTGAAAAGTCCCCTCTAAGATCAAATCCTAGATATGTACCTGACCCGCATGCTCCAGTAGGCGATACTGGAAATAGTCAAGATGATCTATGAAGCATGTCGGATCATAAATTGTTTTGGCATAATAACTATTATTGATTCTTGTAGCTATTAAGCTCAGTGCATTCGCTCATCCATAATTTGGGGGTTGGATCCATGCAATACCTCCTAGTGTGTCTATGAGGAACCTCAAGGATTCCTGATTGGCACAGGCAATGACGTAAGCCAATTGATGCTATAAAACTTAGCGATTTAAGCATCTTCGCTGAGTGTCATGGATTGCCTCCATAATGACTCTCTTCAAGATGAGCCAATTATCGGGTTAACTTTACCCTTCCGGCATATTCCGGTCAATAATAGATCTTTGACGACTTTAGTCCCCTTATTCCAGTTGATACTATCAAACTCGGCGATGAAAGGATCTTCTTCGTTGTATGTCATGGATTGTTTTCTTAAGGACTCTCTAAGATGAGCAAATTATCGACTGAAAGTTTTCGCTTCGGGGATATTCCGGTCATTAACGGCTCTTTGAATGACTCTCCAATGCGCCGATTCGACAGCCAGATCTCGCACACATTGAAATCGGAATGTACAGATTATATCCTTTAGCTCTGGTTGAATCGCAGGGCCATAAGCTAAATACCCCCCAGTACTCTATTATTATCTGGCACCTTTCCAGAATCTTCCTGTTTAACTCAGCATTTAAGAAATCAAGCGGTTATACAGGGTAGGCTCAAGAAATAGTAGGATTGAATTTCTGTAGCGCATATAGAGATGTGGGGTTACCTCCTGGACGTGGTATCGAAGAAACCGATATTTTTTCGAGTCGCCTGCGGCAAAGCCCAGAGTAAGCAGGTCCATTTCCACTGATCTCTTTTAAGAAGTGTCGTGATCTTTGGTAGACAAAATTCTCCAGCAGCACTAAACTCGGGTAAACTGCAATAGAAGCTCTCAGAATGATTAAGGGTGCTACGGATATGCTTCCATAAGGCTCTTAGCGGTGTGGGCATAAACTGTTTCAGGATTTCGAAAGTTCGTCGTATCAGATCAGCTCATCAACCATGAAGAAAAGGGCCTAAAAAACTATTTACAAAGATTCTGCCTAGCACAGGCTTGCCTTACTCCCCGTACAGTTGAGATCAGGCATTCGCCTTCTTCCTCTTCTACTCAGGCAGGAGTTTAAGACAAATCAAGAGAGGTCCATGGTGGACGTCCAAAGATCTTGACGGCATCACTGAAAGCTCGACTAAAGCAGGAGCTCAAGGGAAATTGGAAGATGTTCTTTGAAGACGTCCAAAAATCGTGTTGGCATCTCTGAAAGCCGGCTCAAGCAGGAACTCAAGGGAAATAGAGAGATGATTATAGAATATATCCAAAGATCGTGACAGTATCAAAGCGATTCAGTAAAGCGGGATCTGGAAAGCTCAAGGGCAGTAGGAGTAGACATATGATTAATTCCATACAAAATTTAAATTAATTCAGTCCTTTTTAAACCTACTCTGTAGGAGACTCTGCTTCTTCGGTTCTCTATAATAATAGTTTCCTAATAAAAAATAGTTGAGACTGGTTTGGGGGGCCCAAAGATACAGAACGAAGATGCCCTTATTATATTGGAACACAATATATTTTGTTATCCCAGTATCAAAAACCACCCCGACAGATTCAAATAACTTTGCATAAAAATTTAATCTATTGCATAATGCGCATTTATTGAGGGTTTTCCCTCGAAACAAGAAAACAAAAAAACTTGTGACAGCTTCAAAACAAAAAAAATTAAAAGCCTGTCTACGCCTTTGCAGCGGCATTGATAACGGTTAAAATATGTCAGTTGCGGCCTGATTAGCTGTAAATGCACTTTTGTTTTTTTTCTTTGTTGGCACAGTTACCGTTATTTTATTATTTTCCGGTTCAAACCAGACCATCATTTCGTAATCTGTAAAAGCTGTTGAAAAACACGTAAAAAGTAAAGTTCATGTTTAATTGCTCGTCCAGAGATTGGCCCCAGTTAAAGAAATTTATGTAAATGCAAAACTTGTCCAGAGCAACCCTGGAACCTGCCCTGCGCCCCTTTCTTTGGATCGACAGCTTTTGCCAACTTTTGCCCATAAATAATGTGCAGACAAACAAAACATATATAAAGGGTCAGTTGGGTTCGTTTAGCTTTTGGCCCTTGATTGTGGCGGCTACACCTGCCTGCATAATATGCGGTTATTATAAAAAAATGCCGACTTCCTTATATGCACAGATTGTATATAATCTATATAAAAGAAAAAAAAACATGATATGATGATGAGCAATGACTTACAAAAAAGATTTCACTTATGCTCAAAAGTTAATACAAACAAAAGACTTAGGCAACAAACTTGAGCCGCTTGCGTGCTGCCAAAATAAAATATGCACTTTATTTCACACTGCCTGCAATTGCAAAATATTGTCTTTTTTTTAGTGAATAATGTTTTTAATTAAAATTTACTGATTAAATTTCAAATTGAAATGGCTAAACGGGCCGTACATGACCCAATGACCAGCTGCAGAGACAAGTTTGCTGCAGAACTCGAAATGCAGTCAAAATATTTTTGAAGAAAAATGGCCAAAGCGGCGGTTTTTGGGCTTAGAGCGGGGGTCTATTATAATAAATTTTATAAAAATAAATATTTTATATTTATAAGCACACATTAGCGCCTGTTTATAAAAGTCGAGCGACATTAAGGCGGCTTAGTGTCTTGACCAATTTATTATGGTTGGCCATTGAACCTGGAAATCGTAGCTCAAATGACTTTGATGCTACATCTCTTAATAATAAATCACGCTGCTTAAAATTTGAGCACAAAGCGCTTAATTTAAGCAAATAGAATTTAAATTTTATAAGCTTGCCAAAAAAGTGGCTTAAAGACATATTTTATGGCTTAAAGATACATATTAGATAGCGGCTAAAAACATTAATCACGCATTTAGAGCAAAGTCTGCTATTTTTTTAAATTATATGACTTAATTGCTTATAAATTCCCAGCAGTAACCGCAGCAAATATTTAAGCCATTAATTAACCCTTATTACCAAGCACAAATATTGACTGCAGATAATGTTAACAAAAAAAAGAAGGTGTTATATTAGTCAGTCAGAGCAAATATTGTCAACAGATTACCATATTGAACACCAACACAGCAAACAAAATTCTACAACAACTTGGTCAAAACAAATCTTTAAAGCCAAACTCTGTAGGCAGTCAAAAGCGTAGGCGTTGACGTTGGCGTTGGCGTCGACGCCAGCTGCGCTTCTGAGTAAGCAAATAATTTACAAATTTTTTTCATTTAATTTTTTATTATTTTTTAAACACATTTATTTATCAATTTAAATTTTCATTACTTCAAGTAGTAGCTGTTGTCTAACTGCGCTTTGTTTGCGATTGTTTTTGGCCAAATTAAGTAACTGGTTGGTGTGTGTTCTTGGCTGTGTGAACAAAAGGTGTCTCTAAACTTGACTTTGGAGTAAAGCGCTCTATAACCAAAATTCTGAGATAGAGTATATTAGCTTAGAAAGCTAGTTGGTGCAGATAGGTTGGTAAAAGATTCTGGAAAAAGCTAACTGCTACAAAAGGTCCTAAGCATGAGTATATTAGCTTTAAAAGCTAGTTGGTGCAGATAGATCGATAAAAATCAGTTTAGAAGAGTCTATAAAAAGCTAACTGCTACAAAATGCTGTTCATTAATTTGATGATTCAAACGCATTTAAGACCACAATGGCATTAACTTTGAGAGTTGTAGCAGAAAGGTCGGTAGAAAGAAGTTTAAAAGAGTCTGTAAAAAGCTAACTGCTACAAAATTCTCATCATAAATTTGATGATTCAAACGCAATTGAGACCACAATGGGATTAACTTTGAGAGTTGAAGCAGAGAGGTCGATAGAAAGAAGTTTAAAATAGTCTGTAAAAAGCTAACTGCTACAAAATTCTCTTCATAAATTTGATGATTCAAGCGCGATTGAGACCACAAGGGGATAACCTTTGAGAGTTGCAGCAGTAAGGTCGGTAGAAAGAATTTTAAAAGAGTCTATAAAAAGCTAACTGCTACAAAATTCTCTTCATAAATTTGATGATTCAAGCGCGATTGAGACCACAAGGGGATAACCTTTGAGAGTTGCAGCAGTAAGGTCGGTAGAAAGAATTTTAAAAGAGTCTATAAAAAGCTAACTGCTACAAAATTCTCTTCATAAATTTGATGATTCAAACGCAATTGAGACCACAATGGGATTACCTTTGAGAGTTGCAGCAGTAAGGTCGGTAGAAAGAAGTTTAAAAGAGTCTGTAAAAAGCTAACTGCTACAAAATTCTCTTCATAAATTTGATGATTCAAACGCAATTGAGACCACAAGGGGATAATCTTAAAGCTCTTTGGTCATATCGCCACTGAAAGTCATTTGTAACACCCACATCATTCCAAGATCTTTCCAAACGATTTTTTCCAAACTCATCGAAGCAATTTAAAACTTATGCCAGCTATCTGCCCAGATCTGCAAATCCCTGCCCACAAACTGCCAACTGGAGGCTTAATCACTTCCACAGTGTATCTTACAGTCGGGAATTCCCCACTGCCTCCGTCCTACTTGTTTTAATTGTTTATACATATCTTAAAACAATTAGCAATCGCGTGTTAAGGAACTTCTAGCACACATTTTTATTCGCACATTTTAATTATGAGAAAAGTAATAAAAAAAAACCAGCAAGTTGGTTTTTTGTTTTTGGGAAATTTTAGGCGGAATTGCATTTTTTCGAGCTTGATTATAAGCAATTTACAAGTCAAGTCACTGCCGGTTTGATAGCCGCATGCCAAAACACATAAATAATATTATAATAATAATTCATTGTGCAATAACGAGTAAAACAAATATTTAAACGTAAACAACGCACAAAAAAGTTCCCAACTCGATGATGTCAAAATCTATTGCTGTCTCTGAGCGGTTATTTAAGCCCAGGCAATTTTATTAATGAGCTCCGTTTAAGGGTTAATCAACTTGAATAAGTGAGATCTCGCAGAGCAACCAGCTTCTGGCGACGTCTATCATCCGGTTCAACGGCTTTCCCTTATTCTAAACGCTTCTTCTTCTTAAACTTACATGACTCAAAGCAAGTGTCTAATCGATTTACAAATCGATAGCTAAACGCGTATGGGTCGAACTTAACATGGTCAAGATGCTTTGGAGTGCCTCTTTGAATGCCAAGCTTAATGATGAACCACGTGCGACCCACTAGAAGCAGTTAAAAGTATCTTAGATACAAAATCACAATGTCGGCGTTTTACGAGCAGCACGCTTTTTGTTTAAAGATACAGCTTCAAAGGTACAGATCATTCTCAACAGATACATTTTAGTATCTTATTAAAATGCAAATTTCTGGTTTACGATTGCAGTTGATCTAGTTAGCAACACTTTCTGGGGGTTTTGAAAGTATAATATATAGAGCTTTGGTTCTACGGCTGGTTTTTTGACAGTTGACAGTAATTCTTTTGTTTATGCCAGCTTAGCATAAGACTTTAATTAGTTAAGCTTTTTATTAGTCAAGGTCATTGGGAGTGCTCAAGAATTTGAATGTTTTGTGAACATAAATTAGTTGAACATCAATTTGGCTGACTAAAGATACAAATAAAGCTAGAGATAGTAATGCAAATAAAGTAAGAGATACAGATACAGATACAGATACAGATACAGATACAGATACAGATACAGATACAGATACAGATACAGATACAGATACAGATACAGATACAGATACAGATACAGATACAGATACAGATACAGATACAGATACAGATACAGATACAGATACAGATACAGATACAGATACAGATACAGATACAGATACAGATACAGATACAGATACAGATACAGATACAGATACAGATACAGATACAGATACAGATACAGATACAGATACAGATACAGATACAGATACAGATACAGATACAGATACAGATACAGATACAGATACAGATACAGATACAGATACAGATACAGATACAGATACAGATACAGATACAGATACAGATACAGATACAGATACAGATACAGATACAGATACAGATACAGATACAGATACAGATACAGATACAGATACAGATACAGATACAGATACAGATACAGATACAGATACAGATACAGATACAGATACAGATACAGATACAGATACAGATACAGATACAGATACAGATACAGATACAGATACAGATACAGATACAGATACAGATACAGATACAGATACAGATACAGATACAGATACAGATACAGATACAGATACAGATACAGATACAGATACAGATACAGATACAGATACAGATACAGATACAGATACAGATACAGATACAGATACAGATACAGATACAGATACAGATACAGATACAGATACAGATACAGATACAGATACAGATACAGATACAGATACAGATACAGATACAGATACAGATACAGATACAGATACAGATACAGATACAGATACAGATACAGATACAGATACAGATACAGATACAGATACAGATACAGATACAGATACAGATACAGATACAGATACAGATACAGATACAGATACAGATACAGATACAGATACAGATACAGATACAGATACAGATACAGATACAGATACAGATACAGATACAGATACAGATACAGATACAGATACAGATACAGATACAGATACAGATACAGATACAGATACAGATACAGATACAGATACAGATACAGATACAGATACAGATACAGATACAGATACAGATACAGATACAGATACAGATACAGATACAGATACAGATACAGATACAGATACAGATACAGATACAGATACAGATACAGATACAGATACAGATACAGATACAGATACAGATACAGATACAGATACAGATACAGATACAGATACAGATACAGATACAGATACAGATACAGATACAGATACAGATACAGATACAGATACAGATACAGATACAGATACAGATACAGATACAGATACAGATACAGATACAGATACAGATACAGATACAGATACAGATACAGATACAGATACAGATACAGATACAGATACAGATACAGATACAGATACAGATACAGATACAGATACAGATACAGATACAGATACAGATACAGATACAGATACAGATACAGATACAGATACAGATACAGATACAGATACACAAACAGAGTAAAATGAACTGGTTTTTGGTTCATAAATAACTCATCATTAAAATTTCATCAATTAGGCTTGAACATGTTGTTTATGACGCTTTAAACTTGGTTTATTGTCAGTTGTCAGTTCAATACTTCAATATTTGACATCAATGTCTAAATTAGCTGGCCATCAATTTGCATATGCCAAAGATACGATAAGGCGGCCCCCTTTTTGGCTACTGACATTGGCAGCTGCTGAACTCTTGGCCGCAAAGAGCTTAACAAAATTATTAATTTGCAATTGTTGAAATGCCATAGATTCTCGTACTAACAACTACGGCTGACCATGTTAGGCAAATTAGCCATAAACATGCTGTGGCTAAAACACCGTCGTCTTGAAGGTTCATTAGAACGTCAAGTGTTACCAACAATGTTCAGGCTTTTGGAGTCATTTGGCCAAGCTGGCAGCGGCATGAACAAAGTTCAATGCAAATGTAGTTAAGCTTTATTTGACACATCATTTATGCATTATGCTGACCTTTTGTCATGTTGTAAAGTTGGCTGGTGGCAAGGTGGTTGAAAGGTGGTGGCAAGGCAGCGGTGGCAAGGTGGCAAAGTGGCGTAGCTTAATTAATGCCATCAAGTGCAGTGCCAGAATCTTGGCTGGACAGGTATTCACATGGCAGAAGAGTTGCAGGCTTGAACATGATTGATTGTGTGGCATTGCGGACAGTGGCTGTTGTCGTTTTGGTTGCAAGTCAAGTCAAGTCAAGTGGCAAGTTGCAATTCGCAAGTCGAGTTGTAATCAAGTTCCTTTACTGTGATTAATTGCTGGCATCGCAGCGCACCAAATTGGTAGACCTTTTAATTAAATGCAATATTTAGGCAATTTATTGACAATTTCATTGAATGTGACAATGTACACACTGGCGGCCAGTGGCACCTACTTTTTTTTTTTGGTTGGATTCTCTTTTTATTAACTTGTATCTTAATTTATTCCATTCATTTAGCTTACTGACCTTTTATTGCATTTTTTGAGAGCCAAGAATTTCTTTTAATTTTTGTCTGTTATTTTGACAAAGAAGATTTAAATTTAAAAATAATTCTTTGTAAGGAGCAGAGCATTTTTTGGGGGAGAAAACAAACTGAAACAGCTAACATATTTTCCCTCTTGGTGGGACTGCCATTTTAGATTTCAAGCCTTTTTTAATTTGAGACATTTATGCTGTAGTGTAGTCCTGCAATTTTTCAGATCTTCTTAGGAATTAATAGTTTCAAGAAAAATCAACTTTAACTTATGGAAAATCCAGAAATCAGACTTTAATTTTTTTAAGGATGAAACTGACTAAAACATATAAGATTTTCTGCCTCTTGGTGGGGCTGCCATCTTAGAGTTCAGGCTCTTTTTAATTTGAGACTTTAATGTTTAGTCTAGACCAGGTGCGAATCTAGGATTCAGTCTTTGTGTAAGGGGGTCTTCGGTTCAAGGAGTATGCATATCTGACTTCCGTAACACTTTCATTCCATTTTTCAAAATATTGGGGGAACCCGAAATCCCAGACTATGGATCCGCCAATGGTCTAGACTTACAATTTTTGAGATCTTCTCAGGATTTAATAGCTTCGAGACTACCGAAAAATGCCAAAAATTAGCTCTACTTTTCAGAAAATCCAGAAACAAGACTTTAAACTAAAATGTAGTGCAAGAAAATTATTGCGGATCTAGGATTTAGTTTGGGGAGGGTGGTCTTCACTTCAAAAAGTATGCATATCTGACTTCCAAAAGACTTCTATCCCATTTTTCGAAATATTGCGGGGAACCTAAAATTCACCCCAATCGATCCGCCACTGATGTCAATTTGTAATTTTTGAGATCTTCTCAGGATTTAATAGCTTCAAGACACCCAAAAATTATAAAAATTAGCTCTGACTTTCAGAAAATCCAGAAGACTAGACGTTTAAGCTAAAATGTAGTGCAAGAAAATTATTTAATCATCGTAGTCGTCATCATTTATTAATTTTAGTATATGTTTAAATTTCGTTTGTTAAAGTTTGTCGATAGATGGCGCATATTTACTATTTCATAATAATTTTAATTTTAAATTCAGAATCGAGACTTTAAGCCAAAATGTAGTGCAAGAAAATTATTTAACAATCGTCGTCGTCATCATTTATTAATTTTATATGTGTATTTAGTGTGGCCGAATATTAGAGCAGCAATTTGTTTCCACTAGGTGTAATTTTACAAGCGCTTGAAAATGTTGTATTTGCCAAGGTTTGTCGCCAGATGGCGCTTAGTTATGTTTGGTATTTCATACATAATAATTTAAATTTTAAGTCCAGAAAAAAGACTTTAAGCTCAAATGTACTCGTAGTGCAAGAAATTTATCTTCTCATCGTCGCCGTCATCATTTATTATAGTGCAAAATTTTGTCCGATAGGTGTCAACGCACATGTTTAATTTGCATTGGCCAAAGTTTGTCGCTAGATGGCGCATAATTATGTTTGCTATTTCATAATAATTTAAATTTTAAGTCCAGAAAAAAGACTTTAAGCTTAAATATATTGGGTGATTCATTAAGACCTTTTTTTTAATGATTTGGAAAATGCAAATTTCAAAGGAATGATGGGATCTTTATTTATGATTGCGAAAGGATATTTTATGGCATTTATTTTGTAAAAATAATCTCGTTCAAATGTTGGCCGCAACTGCGTTTTAAATGGTCCATCCTGAAGGTCCAATTTTCCATGACTCGTTCAAGCATTTCCACTGGTATTTGACCAATACCACGAGTAATATTGGCTTCCAGGCCAATAAAATCCAAAAAAATTATCCTCTCATCGTCGTCGTCATTATTTATAATAGTGCAAAATTTTTTCCGGTAGCTGTCATCACATATGTTCAATTTTCGCTTGCCAAATTTTGCTGCTAGATGGCGCATTTTAATATTAACTATTTCATAATAATTTCAATTTTTAACCAAATTTTTCCACTTTTTTACAGAACTGTGAGCAAGATGTACATGTCTGCTGCAGCTACCGTCCACCACCAACCACGACAACCACCACGCCCACTCCATTCGAAAGCTGCGGTCGTGACTCCGATTGTGTGGCACCTCAAGATTGTCGCAATGGTGAAATTGTTGCCATTGATTATATTAAAAAACAAGGGGTAAGTTGTGATTTATTATATATTGATTTTTGGTTTTTTTTTGTTGTTTTTGGCATCGTTAATTAGTTAGTTGCAACATTTGGCTAATATGACAAACAAATTACCATTAGTATGGTTTACCTTCAAACGCGGCCGCTACGCAATCTCTAACAAAAAGTTGGTCCAGTAAAATAAACAGCAAAAACAAAACAAAAGCATTTTTGTTTTTTGTGGATGTTTTTGAATTGAGTGATTTTTTTTTTCGTCTGAGAAACGAAACTAAAACCATTAAAAAAAAGTAAGGTAGCTGCATAAAATCGCTTTGATGTGCCAATAACGAGATAGATAAACAAAGAGAAGCAACACCAGCAGCAATCGAATGTGTTGCAGTTGCTTGTGAAATGCAACCAACAACAACAACACAAATAGCAACAAAAACAACGACAACAACTAGACAGAAATACAAAAAACAAACAGACAAAAATATCTACAACAAAGTTGGCAGCTTATTAACACACAATTACAAGCAGTTTGAGCAAAGAAAATCTTTTTTTTTTTCTTTGGCAAATATTCTAAAAACTTTAGCTATTGTTGTTGTAGCAGTTGTAGTTGTTGTTGTTGGGTAGCTGGCATGCAAATTGTTTGCTCCAAATTTGCAAAAATGTGCAAATGATGAATTGTCTGGTCTGGCAACAACACAAGCCAAAGGCAATGCAATCTTAGACGGTAGTTAAGCAGGGAGGACTACAAATGGGTGGGTTGGGCTTGACTGTTAGATACGCTGCATTCATCAGAAATGAATTCCTTTAGTGATCTGGAGAGAGCAGCTAGGACTGGCCACATAGCCAATAGTGAAGATAATTTAGAAAACAGGCTGGTGTCTCCATATAATAAAAGAGATTTTTGTTATATCGATAGTTTTATAGTCGTCGACTTGCTCATCGTCATCATTTATTTTTCTTAGACTTTAGTCAAGCACGGAGGCTAAAAATGAGTTGGCTGTGGCTTTGTTTAGTTGCCGACTGTCAAATACGCTGCAGTTTTCTGAAATTAATTCCTTGAGTGATCTGGATAGAGCTTTTTATCGGGCTGATACTTTAAATTAAAAAAAAATTGTGTGTTCATAATTTTATATTTCCTTTATGTATAACAATATAACTAGCTGTCGACGTGCTCATCGTCATCATTTATTATGTCACATTTTTCGAGTTGTATAGTAAAGACAAAAGTGTTATCGAGGGTAGTAGGTGAAGTAGTGCGTAGCAGTGTGTCATAAGTCGCCCCAGTAAAGATTTATCATACAATTTAGTAAATAAAGCCATCCAATTCTGCTTTTCAAGAAAAACACTTTTATTAACATAAGCATTGGTCAATGTAGTAAGTGATATCCCCCTTTCTTACTTACTAATTTAACTATAAGCCTGGCTGACGTTAACCTGCCCAAACTTTTGAATAGCTACTAAAGTGTATATACATCAAGATTCTTCATTAGTTTAGAGACACTCTAGACAATCATGAGATATTTGAATTAGTTGAATTTGATGATTCTCCAAAAAGCCGTTTGACGAATTAAGCATTCTTAAGAGAGCTCGTAACTCTAATAAATTCATGCTTCATAGAAACCACTTTTTAACCCCTTTGCGGCTTCGTTTCTGTCTGCACAGTTTATGGACAACTATCTACCGTATTAAACAATTTTCTACGATGCTTAGTTCGCGATATTAACTTAAATGCGTATATCGAAATGAAGTCCAATATGCAAACAAGCTTGAAACATCCGTATTGATACTGTCTAATACACGCAAAAATCAGATTTGATATTCGTCGATATGTTGCCTGAGTATATCCATAATACGTAAATCATTAATCTCATTTATCTAGGGATACTCGTAGAATGAAATCTAATTCAATGAGAATCTGTAGAATCTTCAGAAGAAAAAAATAAGAACACAGTTTTTCACCATTACCCTTAACAAAAAACTGCACTCTACACGAAAGCTATTGATTTGCTATACATAATTATAAAGTAGAAATTATTTTGTAGTTTCATGAGGTTTTCCATTTTTTGGTACTTTTTTATACATTTTACAAATCTAGAATTCAATATAGGCTTAATATTCATTTTACGAGCTTATGGAGCCTTCGACTATTCTTTTTTTTTTGGTTCAAATCCAACTTCGTTAGTTTAATCACAATATTCTTATATTTAGCTTACTATTAAGCTAAGCTCTCTTAAGGGGAGAGTTTAAAAACCATATAAGATACAGAATGTTGGCTTACAAAGCTTACAATGAAGAGAGTCTTTCCATTGATATCTTCACAAATATATTTGTATAAAAATTCGCACCAAAAAAAAAAATATCTTAAGGCTCCCCTCTTGGGTTCATGGGCACATAGTTCTAATCAGTTTGACCATATTTAGTAAATATAAAATTATTTTAATGCAAAAGTTAGTGCAACTAGGAGCTGCTTTAACACAATAAAATATGATAGGTGTTGACATCTTCTGTCGGATTCGTGGAAAAATGTATATCCAGCATAAGTTTCACCTAACGCTCAAATTTTAAAGGCCCTAACTGTTACTGACTGCTCTGCGGTTTGCCAAAAGATCTGCAAGATATTTTCAATGAATTTCAGTCTTGATCAAAAACTGTTTTTTAGTTCCCTGTCAAAAGGGTTTTTAATTTTTATCATTTCTGCATATTATTGAGTATCTAGGGCCATCAAGAGATCTCTGCATACTATCTACAGGCCCTAAGCCCACTAATAAAAATTTTTTGTTAAGCAGCATATGATTACGAATTTTATGATGTAAAATGTTTAATTAATGCGGAATTGGTAGAAAGTATTGTTTCAAATATTTTGGGACCTTTAATTTTTTCAATCGATTTTGTATCACAATCTTCCCCTCAAAGAAATTCTCCTGTCGACAAGTCGAGCCCTACTCCCATAGTTCTCAAGCGATAGTAATATTAATCAAACCAATACAAATTTTTAGTTAATCGAAATATGGTTTGAATTTTTTGATGTAAAATGGATGAATAATTCCGATATGGGAAGAATGTATTGTTTTAAAAATTTATAGGGACCTCTTCAATTTTGTTCAACTTTCAAAAAAATTAGCTTTTTGAAAATAAAATCAAATCTGTTTTCAACTCATTAAACTAACTTCATTACCTGTCGACAAGCAATCTTCCAAAGTTCTCACAGTTTTCGAGTATTATTGATTAATGAAACATATAGTTGGTTTAAACGAATACGAAGAATTTTATAGAGTCTCCAAATTGTAGCTCTAAAGTTGTAAACCGAGATTTGAAAATTGACTTTGTTTGAAAAGAACTAAGTTTAAGTGAAGATTTAGTTTAAAAAAGCAACTTGTGAAAAAATTACTTACTTTCCAACCCATATCCAATACCTACGTGAATGCCTGGCGTTTCTTAGAAGGCGAACACAGTTTTTGGGAAAACCATTCTTCGAAGACCTACTCTATATAGCGGATCTGGCTATGTTTGATGATACCTCGAAATGGTTCTGTAATAACAAACAATTAGGCGATTAGAAGTATCCAATAGTTCTTTATCCTCTTTCACCTATGTTCCCTCTTATAATCCTTTCCACAAATAGACATCACAATGGGCCACAAAGGTCTCTGGGTGATCTCATCTATAATTTGAGTAGCCTATTCAACCTAACCTTCTTTCCAACACATACCTACCATTATCCTACTAGCTTGCTAGACTCTGCTAACATGCCCCTTAACCCTTCTATGTATAGTGTATAAAAATCGCAAAAAAAAAACAAAAGCCACACGTGATCAACCAAGCTTGAAACGAAAGACTCAGGCAACGAACTTGACGCCGTCAGGTTGCAATCAGTCTGGAATGCAGCAACTAGTTGAACTTAAAAATTAAAATGTAATATGCATTAAAGCCACAAAAGTGTTAAATTACGGCCAAGAGACGGACAGAGATGGCAATAGGGAGCAGAAGCAGAAGCAGCCAAATTGCAATTGCATAATTTGTTTACAAAAGCGAATATGTATATATGTAGGTATAGGTATATACAGACTGCTAGTATATAAGCCTGATGTCTGTGGCTGCAACAGAAACGGGTCAGTTGCGTGTATTGCGTTTTTAGGCCTGTTTTTTTGTTGCTGTTGTTATTGTTGCAGTTGTTGCCTTTTGTTGCATGTGCAACAAGCCACAGAGAGAAAACTGAAATCAGCACAGCAAGTGAATTATGCATTTTTCAAGACAGCAATGGAAACTTTAGAGGGGTAGGGTATATGGAAAGGTGTAAGTGCCTGCGGAGGGGTGCATATTAAATTTTCCCTCAGCGACAATTACGCATGCCAGGCAACTGGAACTTGGACTTGGACTCGTTAAGTTATGCAGGCATTGACGCCAATTGCGTTGCATGCTACAAAGTATATATATATATACGCCTCGTATATATGTTAACGAAAAACAGCTGTATGGTGTGGTTGCAACCAGTTCCCTAATTTACAAAAGTGCGAAGAGGCTGAAATAACTTAAGTACTTTTTCAACAGTGAAAAATGTGCGGAATGCACGTCAAGGTCGTTGAAGGTTGCTGCTGGCGACTGGTACTGGCTGGACACCAAGTAGGGCATCGGGCATCCAACAACACACACTTGTTGATTTTATTGGGGGCCAGCAGTTGAGTTATATGCACCATACACTCTACCTAGGGCTAACTTATTTCAACAATTGTGCGCCCATAACTTAACCTCAAAAAAAAAAGTCTTTGAGGGTGTGTGCTCTGGCTTAATGCGCATATCTGATCAATTAATGTTTACATGATCCTGACATACCACAGTCGTCATACGCAGATGCTATTGACCGGATCGACCTTAACGACTGGCCTGTTTCCGTTTCGTTATCGATATCGGTTACGCTCTCGATTTCTTTCTTGGCTTATGGCTTTTGCTTGCCCCCACTGATTGATAACAAATTTAAGCGCTTGGTGTAAACAACGTCGTAACGTGGCTGAATGGTTGGACGCACTGCGTCTTTAGACACGCAATGTTGTTAAGTCGAGGTGGAACGGGTGTTAGAGGGGGGCTGACATGTGCACGCATGCATAATTATGAATATGATTTTCATTATGCTCATTTATCATTTATTAATTTTTGTAGTTTTTTTTTTTGTTCGTAAATGTTGTTTGCATGTTTTACATTTTGTTAAATTGAAGTCAAGTTTTCATTTAACTTGCTCGACTAATTTATGTACAGCGTAGTCTTAAATTGTTTTTATGGCTTGCCAACTTGACGGCATAAGCCTAGTTTATTGGCCATTTAGTAAATGCGGACATATTAATTAGCGGATTAGGCACAGTAAGCGTTAAAAGTGCGTGCCATTGTGGAAAAATTAGCTCAAAAAGATTTTGATAAATTTCTTAAATGATTCTAGT
The DNA here is from genome assembly GCA_037043745.1 of Chymomyza amoena. Classification (NCBI taxonomy): domain Eukaryota; kingdom Metazoa; phylum Arthropoda; class Insecta; order Diptera; family Drosophilidae; genus Chymomyza; species Chymomyza amoena. Next base: position 65,329 of record JBAMAX010003583.1, on the reverse strand, counting down.
AGGTCGGTTGGGACCAAATCCGGGATCCAGAGAAAAATATATTGACCCCGTATTACTCCTTTAGCTTGAATCACGAAAGTACGACAGTAGTTCCAGCGTGCCGCTGAGAAAACTCTGGCCTCGGCGGGGATCGCCTCCCTTACTCCTCTTATCGAGCCTGGATTCTTAATTTTTAAATCTCATATTTTTTGTCTGGAAAAAAAAGATAGTTAGTTCTAAGCGGGAAGGCAAGGAAGGTTTAATATTCACGAAATAAAATATTTATTTTCGAAAGCTACTTAGCTTTTAGATTAGGTTGTGTAGGCAGCTCAGATAGTGACTGAGATCATCCAGAGACCATGGGATCCATTGTGTTGCCTAATTAAAAGAAAGGCAGTAAAGGAATTGAAGAAAGGGAGAGATTATGGAGGAGGATTAAAAACTGTAGGACATCCAGAACCTCCCAAGTCTTTCATGTTTCAGAAAATTTTTAATATTGAATCCGCTGTGAACACATAGGCTATACTACCCAGATCCTCAAAGAATGGTTACCCAGAAACTAGGTTAGTCTTCTAGTTGGCTTCTGAAAAATAAACTAAAAAACCAAGACCTGATTACAACCCTCCATGATAAATTCACTCGAATCTGCAAGCAGTATATAGGGTGGGTCATCTGTTGGTAACCCTTCAAAGTGGATGCTCTTTGACGTATATTCAAGTTTAGTCAAGGATCGAAAATTGTCGTTCTTTCCAAAAATCAGGCCAGTGTCGAGGAGGAATTTCAAACTTGCCTTTTAAATAAACATTTACCCAATTTCGCTTGAAAAAATACGAATAAAATACAATTGACAAACAAACCAACAGATGGTCCACCCTAAACTAGTGAATACCATACAAATCCATAAGCAATTCTTAGTTTCCCAGAAAATGTACTAAAATTGAAAACAGATAACTTATATAGTCCCTTCAAATTCTTTTCTGCTATCCTTGCTCCCCGTTGGACCATAAGGCCTTCAAATACTAATTTTGGCTAAGAACATTTAAAAGAGTCTTCTGGAGAGAATGGCATCTTTACCGATTCAAATGAACAAAAACAAACCAATCACAATATATGATATATATATGACTTCCTTTATCTCCTATTGGAACATAGGGTGGTGCATGGTCGTATGCCAAAGTGAGGCGAAGATTTAGTGATTCAAAAAGGCGAAAGAGGACTTACATCATGGCAGAACATCAAAATCCTGAAGATTTTCTGTAAGCCAGATAGTCCCCTGTTAGGCGTCCGATCTAAGCTTAGAGACGGCCTATCAACCCCAAGTAGGTTTGGATGCGAAGATAGCAGCCCTATCACCAAACTAGAAAATAAAGACTAGCCCCCTACAATCTCGAAACTTTTTTAAGTGCTAACGACATCATTAACATATTGCAGGCACGGAAGTAGCAAATCAATCATAAGCTAGCTACGGTACAAATCATCTTTTTGTTGCCATCCTACAAACTCAGGAATAAGATGCAGTATATTGTAGTATAGATATCAACGAAAATGAATGAAGCGGTCCAGTATTTTTTCTCGAACCCTCCGAGGTTCTTGATAGATGGTGGTTTACAGTATTTGGAAAATTCAAATATCTTATCATAGCTTAGTTCGATAACTGAGATATGTCCGATGGCTTTTCATTTTCAGACTATATTGTTTACAACAGGATGCAATATCCTCCTATCGGGACTATCAGAGATGAAAGACTATTGACACGACTATGGTATTACGGCTGATAGGTTTACAAAATTAGGAATAATTACAAACAAAAATTTAATATTTATGTTTTCGCCGATATATTTGTTTCATAGTATTTCCGAATATCATATTTTAGGCAAAGAGACCAGCAGATAGCTGACACTTAGCATTATAATTAATTTTGCAACATATTTTTTTTATTTACATTTCTATTGGAATAGGCCAGGTTTCTATTTTTATAACTAAGAGCAGATCGCTCAATAACTTACTTAATGCAGACAGATTCTATCGCTCCACACGCTTGACGGAAATACCACTTTGGGCGCGTTCCATAAACTTTCCTAAATAGGTAAACATTTAAAAGCACAATTTAAAAAAAAAACACTTTTTAAATTGAGACTCTATTAGTTATTAACTCTAAGTGCACAGTCCCACGCACTTAAAAGCCACCTTGAATTTTCGCAGTATTTTATAGTAAAAAATATATACATTTATAGTAAAAAAGTCAAGAAATTCCTAAGCTTACGTAAAAACAGCTTCAGATACTTACCGAAAACGATCCAATATAAATAGCCTTTTAAGATAATAACCAAAAACAACCGTATCGACTGACCATTTAAAAGTATTTCTCAAGAATTGAATCTTATTTAGTTAATAGCCCTCCCACACACTTAATAACTACCTTGAATTTTTGCACTGCCCCTTTAAGCATTAACTATTGACCTTAACTAAGAAATAGAAGAAAATTTAAATTTATATGCCCCGCCGCACAAAGCTTTTACTTGGCCAGGCCTGCCCATTTGTTTAACTGTCGTTTTGGCAGCAGTTTAAACTGTAAAATAATAACAATGAAAAAGCAATCATAATAAAACTAAAAAAGAAAAACACAAAAACAAAAGCAAAAGTTGAGCAGCGCAGCAAACAGAGCATATCGTGAGGCGCGTTGGCATCCAATATGCAGCAGCGGCAGCAGCGGCAGCAGAGTCAAGGTCTAGGTCGTACGCCGCAACCGCAGCCCCGAGCTCCCCAGCCTACAAGTCGCTGGCGTCAACATAACGCTAGCGCCAACGTCAAAGTCAGCGTCAAAATCAACGTCAGCGGCAGAGTCAACGTCAACGTCATAGCCAGCAGTCTTAGAGTCGTTGACAGTATTTAACATGAATTTATATTGAGGCGCATTGTATGCATAGGTATTTAGTAGTAGTAGTACGAGGGTGGATTGGAAAGTTTGTGAGATTGGTAGTAAAGAGAAATGCTTTATGAATAAATAGCGTTATATTGATGAAAACAGGAGATGGTTTAAAGGAATTTTTGGAGGCTGTATGCTCCACTAGGAGTTAATGGAAGAAAGCAGAAGAATGAAGCTATTAATGAAAAAAAATTGGTTTTAGGGAAATATACTGCAAGCTCATAAATGCCTTCAAAAAAGTCTTATTTTTGAGTTCCTTACTTCATTTGAAACCAAATATGCTTGGCAAGACTCAAAAACCTCTCGAATACTTTTTTCACCGCTTTGCGAACTATTAATCATGAAATATACAAAGCAGTGATCATCCATACACCAGAAACCATAACCCTCATTTTGAGTACTCTCTTAAATTATGTGTAGTAGGGCGACCCCGCGTAAGTTGGATAAATGAAGTGAAAGCTGATCTGGAAAAATTTAACGTCTTTTTTTCTCGAAAATTTATTATAAGCAATCAACCCATGATTCTATGGGTTATAATCCGACATTTATAAAAAAAAGTAAGTCACTATACATTCAATATAATTTTTTATGTGGTATGAACGTTCTAAATTAGGAGAAAGCTGTAAGTAATAGAGATTTTTAGAGAAATTTTATTCGAAAGACCAAAGATGAACTATTGCCGTGACGCCAAGGATGATTAAATTTAACAAATAAATAAAAGCTTGAGGATGTAGACAGGGGCATAGCGAGGAGGGGGTGTGGTGGGTGTGACACCCCCAAACATCCATGAGTTGGCTAATCTCGGATATTTCACGCAATATTCGAGAAATAAAAATTCAGAATCGGTTATTTGTCGGTAATTTGTTAATTCGAGTCAGCATTTTGAGACTCATCACCTCCCCATATTCAACGCTCTCGTTTCGCCACTGGGTGTAGATCTTTAAAAATGAATTACTACCCAAAAAACTCACCAGCTCAATTTATAAAATAAAATTCCTAGCTTATCAAAAGTCTATTCCCACATAGCTATATCAAATGAAAATTAAGATATTTAATGAGAAGAACAAAATTATAAATCATACCATAATGTTATTTTAAAGCAATAAAAAATTTATATCGGTCCTCCCAAAAGTTGGTTTTCTAATTTTTTGATAGGTTTGATATATATTAAAATCCCCCTAAGACCAATTCCTGAATCTACAGCTGCTTAGGAACCAAAGCAAGTGCCGGCTCATACAATTTTAGGCATGGCAACTAAAGAACGTTCATTATCTTAAAGAAACTAATTGGGATCTCCCTCAAGAAGCATAATTTTTGGAGGTTCTGTAAAGTGCATTTAGTTCACAAGTGAAGATTTCATTTAAATAAATTCGCTTTCCTTTAAGCAATTTCTTCAAATTTGGAAACAGTTGAGAGTTCCAAACAAATATTTCTGAAGTGCACTGAAGGTAGTTAAAACTTGTACACTCCAGTATACCCTCAAAAAACATAATTTTTCGAGGTTCTGAAAAGTGAATTTAATGCACAGGTGAAGATTTCATTTAAATAAATTCGCTTTCCTTTAAGCAATTTCTTCAAATTTGGAAACAGTTAAGAGTTCCAAACAAATATTACTGAAGTGCCTTGTAGGTAGATAAAACTTGTTTACAAATTTAATGATCATCGATTGAACCTTCGCATAGAAATGGTTTTTAAGGTCATTTTGGATCAAGAAACACGAAAATGACGACCTTATTTTTTGAAAAAATCTCGAAATCTCTTCGTGTTTCTCGACTCAAAATTACAAAAAAAAAAACAAAGCCACTTTTCTACCAATGTTCATTTTTTGGATGAACTAATATAATCAATACGCTCATGACGAAAAAACTCGATTTCAAGACTTTCTGTAGATAACATTTGTTTTTGAGACGAAAAAATTTGAAATTTAAGAAAATCTCCTATTTTTGATATGGGATAAATTTGTGAATGGATTTCAAGATTTACTGTAGATATCATTTGTTTTTGAGACGAAAAAATTTGAAATTTAAGAAAATCTCCTATTTTTGATATGGGACAAATTTGTGAATGGATTTCAAGATTTTCTGTATATATCATTTGTTTTTGAGACGAAAAAATTTTAAGTTTAAGAAAATCTGTTTTTTTATATATGGGATAAATTTGTGAGTGAATTCAAGATTTTCTGTAGATATCATTTGTTTTTGAGACGTAAAAATTTTAAATTTAAGAAAATCTATTTTTTTTTTATATGGGATAAATTTGTGACTGATTAAATGCAATACAGAAGGAATATAGTGATGTTAAATCAATCCCGAAACGATGTTCATCCAAATAATGTATTCTCGATAAAACAGCAAAATAAAAAATTTCTGTAGGCGGCACATCTCATTATATGGATTTTGATGCGCTGAAGACCGAATCTGAAATAAAAACAATACGTTGCGCGACTGGTTTTTGACATAACCTCAAATAATCGTATTATTCACAAATTTTTGGCCCCTTCCATTTCAAAGCAACCGGTTCGTTCTGCTAGTCTGACAAAAGTAAGGCAATTTATAGTAATTATGACACGGGCAAAAACTGTTGCCTTAATCTTGTTAAAGGCTAAAAAGAACCGCCTTATTCTTTTTAGGTGTAGATTTCTGAGAACAAATCTAAAAAATGCTTTAACAAATCATCAGCTTAGATTGATTATGACTTAAAAAAAAAGTTTCAGTTCTCCAAGAAAAAATCATAGCAACTACTCGTGTTCGCTTTTCCACAACACAAACTTCTCAGCCTGCCCTCGCTGCATATCATTCGTTCGATTGTTAGGCATTTATTTTTTCTTCCGTTGTTTTTTGCTTAATGAATTTTTTTTTTTTGTTGGTATTTATTTTTTAATAAGCTGCAGAGCTATGCATAATGTGTGTAAGCCGTTCATCAACATCAAAAACTCAATGGCATATTATTATGTGCCATCATAAAATAAAAAACAAAACATAAAAAATAAAAACAATATAAATAAGGTTGACTGTAGTATTATGGCCAAAAGTCATATATATATTGTTTTTGTTATTGTTATTGTTGCTGTTGTGTTCTAATTTAAATACATTATTGATGCGCGTATCTAATGAAAAATTTGTTAATAGATTCGATAAACAAATTAAAATCGATAGCTGCCAGTTCTTGCCCTCGGGGCGTGTCCGCTAAGGGGCTTACCACAAGTGTTGGCTATGTTTGATATGTTGACTGTTTATTGGAGGTTGTATACATTTTGATAGATAATTTATATGTCATTTGACTTGCTCATTTTAGTACAGACTATGCTATAAATTATGCGCTTTAGATCGTAGCCCATAGCATACATTATTTATGGCCGCTTCTTGGCTAGAAGTCTGCTTGGTCTATGTTGCATAAACAAAAGACTTAAGAGCCAAGACTTGTGCCATAAAATGCTGCTTAGTTGTTTGCTTAGTGGCCAAATTGCAGCCGGTTGCACCTCAGGGCCAAAAAACTGTACGTTATAAGTTCAGTGGCGGGCTAAGTGGGGTTGAAACTTCTTAAGACACTTTTTAGCCTTTAGCTGCTGGCGCTTTAGACGCCTCTGGCTGCCTTAAAAGAATTTTTATGCAACAAGCTCCTCTTAGCACAAGCCAATAAAATGCTAACATCCAAAAAAAATTCTTTTTTATAGGCGCATAAATTTTATAAAAGAATTCACAAAAATTTAGCACTTTTAATGTTATTTTAAAGACTTATTAACACAATCTTAAAACTGATTTTATATGCAGCAGGCAACATTTTTGACATAAATTTCAGCTAACTTGATGAGACTTTATGACAAAAATTTTTTAGTAGTTGCACATAATTTACTGAGCATTATTAAACCATAAAAGGCATTAATTGACTAATTTTAAGTGCAAAAAATAACACCACACTCATGCGTATACGTAATCTCATAATAAAAAAAATTAAAAAAATATTTTTCTCTACATCCGCGACAATGTCAGCACATTGCCGTGACCAGGATTCGAACCTGGGTTACTACGGCCACAACGTAGGGTCCTAACCACTAGACGATCACGGCTGTTGTAGACTCTTGAGTGCTCTTAGCTCTTTAGACCAACTTAAGCCGCTTGAAAGCCGCTGGCCAGCCTTCCAATAGCTGGAAAGTGAATGTCTGTCTGGCTAATGATTTGTGGCAAGCCACCAGCATTGTTTTTGCCTTGTCGCAACTTCTGTGCGCTACTGAACAGCGCTGGACTAAAATAGATTAACACACGCTGACCCAACAGCGGGAAGTCATAGATCTAAAAATCATTGGAGCAGTCACTCAGACACACTTGAAAACACTTTTTATAGCAATCGTTGCTCTTATAAAAAGTGGGTTTATTTCTGCACTCTTGTTGGAGTACTTGGAAAGCAATCAATTATTCAATTTCTTAACAAGATGCGTAAATATTCTGCACTCAAAAATCAATATAAGAGAACTGGGTTTTCCTAAGAATCAGTTCCTTTATTTTGTAGCCAGCCGCTTTGTACCAACTGAAGCATCTATGCGAGGTAGGGCGTGAGCAGTTTTTAATTCAATCTGAAATTTTTCTTAGTTCATGTATGTGTCATTACAATTAGCTTATACTAAGCTCGGAAGGCTCTAGCTTCATTATTGCGATTTTATGCCATAACTTCGAACTTTGGGACCATTGTGCATTGGGCCACTTAGTGCTATCACCAATACTCTGCAGTCCTCTCCTTCATAATTAGCGCAAAAAGTGCGGAAATTGTTTTGATTTGGGTCCATCACAAGATGCCACTTTTGACACCTATGTAAAGCCACATCCATCGTCATCATTCTTCTCTCTATCTCCCACTGGAGCATAGAGCCTTCCTAAGCAGCATTGCGTATACGTAATTTGTTTTAAGTCTCAATCTCATTTGATCTTTGGAAGGTTAGGTTAGTTTAGGCTACACCGGTTGATCCCTGCGGCGAAGTCACACATAGCCTGCATACTCCTTAGTGGAACCGGAGGATGCGGCTGGTGTACAATGCACGTTAGTCGTCGAGTATGCGCGTATGCTTGGCAAACTCCAATAGCTTTCGAGGTGCCCTGTCGTCTGCCTCTTCCAGTAGATGTATGTATGTGGACTTCTCTCTCTGGTAGCTCGCCACCATACCAGAACTCCGTAGAGTAGTACTGACCACACGACTGACTTAGTGACAAACCTCACGTGCTACTCAGCATCTTGCTGACAAACCTCTTCAGTGAGATTCATACAGTAGATATGGTCAGAAATGAAAGCATACGTTCAGAGGTAGGCTCAGAAGAAGTCGATTATACAAGAAGTCGAGGAGAGCAGCTAAAATGATTCGGACATCTAAACCGGACGGACGAGCCAAGAACAGCCAAGCAGGTACTGTGAAATGAGAACGGATAGGCAACTACATCGAGAGTAAGACCCCGAAAACTTGGGAAAATCGTATCCAGGATGCGGGAAGGATGAGCGGCAGAACTCTGGTAGATTGAGATTAGAGAGACGGGACGACCTAATTGGAAGATGGATAGGCTCAGTCTACCCCGACGCCTAACAGCAAATGGGACTGAAGAAGAAGAGACGATTCCTACAGTAGCTTTCGTCAGCCTGTCCTCAACATTGAGCTTCCAGCTCAGCTTGCTGTATCATTACTATTCCTAGACATTTAACGCTCGTTATTTGGCTTGAGCGGAATGCCGTTTATTGATGGCGGAGTCCATCGCGGTACCTTGTATCTTTTGGTGAAGAGAATTATGTCCGTCTTCTCCGCGTTGATACTAAGTCCGGCTGCTGTGGCCCACTTCAGTATTTCTTTTACTGTAGTGTAGGGCCTTCCGTTTAAATCTGTGTAAAATGTCCATAATAAGGGCGACAGTACTTCGCCTTGTGGCGTGTCTCTGTGCGCCTCTTTTATCACGTTCGTGGTTCCCCATTTAGCTCTATTTTCATGCAGCTCAATAGGCTTTGTATTCAGAAAATTCTGGCCTCCTGAGATACCTTTTCTCTGAAGCTTCGCATTATGGCTTCCATAAGGGCGACAGTACTCCGTTTTGCGGTGTGCCTCTCGGCGCCTCTTTTATTACGGTCGTGGTTCCCCATTCAGCTCTTTTTCTTCCTGCAGCTCAATGGGCTTTGTACTCAGGAGTGTGTGGTCTTCTGGGATACCTTTGGTCTGAGGCTTCGCATTATGGCTTCCGTGCATACATTATTAAATGCACCCGAGATGTCCAGAAACGCTCCCACAGCGTATTCCTTGTATGGTAGGGCTTTTTCGATGGAAGACTCCAGCGCACGGGGGTTTGGTTGCATTTTGTTCTTGGGAACCACACCATAGCATTTTATGCCTGCTGCCAGGCATCTTTGGCCACGGCTCCAACATAGCAGCACCAGACTTGGAAATCTGGATACTGTTGTTGCATCAGCTAGACCCTTCACTGGCCCGAGCGTCGAGTGAGGACAAGTGTCTGACTTTGGTGCTTGAGCCAGTATACAGTCCATTGCCCAGCTGACACCCTCTTGGAAAGTTCAGCCATAGAATTTTCGCCAGCCTGATTTTAGGAAAAAACGAAATACCATTTTATCATTTGTTACAAAAATATGGCAATAAGCCCTATTTGCCTTTTGCAATTTTTTACACCCAAACGGTATTGCACAGTGGTTCACTTATCATTTGTCCCAAAGTATATAAGACAAATAAACTGAATTTTAGCTACTTATATCGATTACCCAAATATGGCTGTAATTAGAGAGAAGACTCCTTCTCCAAGTGTAGATTTGGTTGGCTACTTCTAGTCATCGCTACCAACGTCTAAGCGCACACCAATCCTCTACTGATTTAGCCCAGCTTTTTAAGAAAATTTAATTTTTATTTTTCCAAAAATTGTAAATCTTTTCCATCCAAATCTTTGTTTTTTTGCATTTTTCAAACTCAGCCGAGTAGGTGGCATTGTCAGCTTATTTAAATGACGTACAGCTGCCTGGGCTGGTCCAGCCCCGCCTAGGCTCGGTTGGGTCAGATAACTGGTGGTGGCCTAGCCACCGTGTGCGCTTGTCACTTAGCAATGGCATTAAAATAAATTTTATGAATATATATATAAATATATACATACTTATTGTAATTGCAGCATTATTAACAAATTGCAGCAACAACAACAACAATACAAAAGTTGTCTTATGGCTAAATGCAGCAACATTTATTAAAAGCATTTTGAAGTCATTGTTGTTGCTGTCGCTTTTGTTGTTGCAACAACAACAACAACAACTAAAAAACAACGATTACATATTTGTACAAGTACGGGTATATCTTTGTTGTTATCTTGGGCACCAAAATGATTGATCATAAGCAATGCACGGGCCAAGCAGCCCGCCTTATACTATGGAGTAGCTGCTGGCGGCCGACGGCCTGAGGTTTATAATCGGTCAGTTGATCAGGTTGAACGTGGTTGGTCTCCTCTGCTGCCTCCAACTGACTCGCAACTTGTCATTGATCGTACGCATAACTACATCAAAATTATATGTATGCATGTATTTGTGCCATTGCATCCTTAATGATAACATGTATTACATAAATTTTTAGTTTATGCATTGCCTGCTGCTGCTGCACAATGCGGCGTATGAGTGATGTCTACATTAAGATAACATTTGATTAACACTTAATTGATGAAAATTACGCCAGAGGGTCACCAATATGCCTAATGATAATGCTTAAAAAAATTAAATGATCTTGCTGCAGAAGGACAACCAGACTGGCCACTGCCAAATGATAATGCTCATTTATATAATGATGCTAAATTGGGCCAAGCGGAGGTAATACCTCGTAATGTATTAACGAGTGCAGGCTGAAAGATAATTGGACTAGTTTGCTGACAAAGATGTAGTTAACTATGAAATGGCGGAAAGTTTTGTAGGGCGTAGATTGGAAGGAATAAGTGTTCTTAAAGCGGAATTTGAATGATAAATGTCTTGAATCTTGATTTCTTAAATGTTTTGAATAAAGGTTCATAGAGTAATCCATCTGTTGGTTTTAGAGGGAGTAGATTGGAACGACCAAATGTTCCTTAAGGAGCATTTGAATAATAAAAGCCAAATCGAACTGTTATAATTGAGCCTTAAGTCTTGATTTCCTAAATATTTTATAGGGTATATATAAAACCTGTTGGTTTTGAAGAAGTAGATTTGAAGTAAAAGTATTCTTAAAGCTACATTTGAATGGTAAATCTAAAACGAATTAATATATTTGAGCCTTAAGGCTTGAGTCTTGGTTTCTTAAATGTTAATTAATATGACCAAAGTTCAGAGTGTGGGACATCTGTTGGTTTTGGAGGTAGAAGATTGGAAGGAAAAAGTGTTCTTAAAGCAGAATTTGAATGATAAAAGCCAAATCGAATGGTTATAATTGAGTCTTGATTTCTTAAATATTTTATAGAAGGTTCACAGGGTGGGGCACCTGTTGGTTTTGGAAGTACTAGATTGGAAGCAAAAGTATTCTTAAAGCTGCATATGAATGATAAAAGCCAAATCGAATTGCTATAATTGAGTCTTAAGTCTTAATTTCTTAAATACTTTTAACAAGTTTCATAGGGTCGGCCATCTGTTGATTTCGTTGCTAAACACTCATAATTCGGAGCATAGCCATTCACAGCGAATGCTCTGTAACATATCAAGTTAGAAACTAATTAATATTTCTCATGGATACATCGCAAAAGTAATGAAGATGACCCACCCTACTCTACATAGTCAGAGCTCACACTCTTCGTTTATCTCCTTAAGGAGTATGAGCCTCAGTGATGAATTTCCATCTCATACGATGGTTTGCGATTACTTTTAACTTGTTCCACGATTTCCTTGATGCATAATACCTCGGCATATAGCGAGTATTATGCATCAGGTGCGGATCTAGGATTTGGTCTTAGGAGGGTTCTTCACTTCGACGAGTACGTATATCTGAGCTCGCAAAAGACTTTCAACAAATTTTTTGATTTTTTTTGGGGGGTCTGGAATCGAAAAATATCCCCGTGGATTCGCCACTGATCTTCAATCATTTTTTGTGGATTCCAATGGATCCTTAGGAAGCCTATGGAAAATCCATCGCCATTTGCATCTTTTTATAAAATTTGTCATTTGTTTGATATTGCATTTTCTTTAGAGTTCTTAACGAAAATATATTAGGGAGCGACAATTTATCGATCTGCGCCCTATTTTATGGATGTATGGAATCTAGAGGTTGAAAATACTTAGAATGTTTTAAGCTGGATGAGATAATTCATATGCCATGGGATGCTACAGGGAAGAAGGGGGCATGCCTAAGCGTCTTGAGACACGAAAATCGTATAGAAAATCTGCAAATATACTCCTTTACTGTGTCACAAGGGGTTTGGGGGGTCTATTATGACTTCACGCAATTTATGGATGATCCTATATTGCCTTTAACCTACAGCCATTCAGAGCGAGATAGCTTAAACAAAGCCTTAGACAGAAAATCCCGGGTGGGAATGTATCGGTCCCTCTATTACACCTTTAAATTGAATAACAAAAGTAATTTCACCGGGTACCTGAGAAAACTACGGACCCGGATTCCCACATTCTCACTTCCTTTTGGCCAAGCCTAGGTTTAACTAGGCTAAAAATTTATGTTTGAATGCTTTAGCCTACTGCCAACCAAAGCGATATGGCTTAAACAGAGTCTTAGACAGAAAACTCGGGGGGGAAATGTATCGGTCTCCCTATTAGGCCTTTAAATTGAGTCACAAAAGTAATTTCACCGGGAACCTTAGAAAACTACGGACCCGGGTAAATCCCCACATTCTCCCTTCCTTTTGGCCAAGCCTGGGTTTAAACTAGGCTAAAAATTGATTGCTTAACTTGAGGAAATAGAGCAGACAAAATGGCTTCTAAAAATTAAAAGACGCTAATGTAGACTCTGGGATTAAAGGACCCAAGTGCTTTGAGTCTAGGGATAAAAATTAAAAAGCTAAAATTAAAAGCAGAGTACTTATGCTAAGAACTGTGTTAATTTTTTTCCCAAAGCGTAGTTCTCAGCCCGCCCTCGCATACTACGACAGGTCACAAAACGGAAGCGCATTCATTTTAATTATTGTCCATTATCAATTTGTCACTGCTTATCAGGCTCCCTCTGCTTCTTTTTTTTTTCTTGTGTCTCTTTTTTGTTTATTACCTTTTGCTTAAATTTTTAACAAATGTGCAAATTAATTTGCCATTACAACAAAATAACAACGACAAAACAGCAGCTGCAACAGTAGGCAGGCACTCTGGTAGGTAGTTACTCTGGGATCCGGAGATACGGAGTCACTGTGATCACTGAGACTGTGAATTATGAGTTACAAATTATGCGAAACAATAAACACGAGGTCGTTGCTGACACATAAGATAACTCCCGAGCTCAAGTTTCATGCGTGTGAAAAAGAATCAACTTAATTGTATTATGTTTTTGGTTTACACAAAAAGTGGTAGGCGTTGTATGCGCCCTGCCTACCAAGGCAATTAACAAAATGCCTAATTGTAAGCACAAGAATAAAAAAAAGCTGAAGATTTCGAATTTCTTACGCAATGCGGCAAAAATTTAAGAATTTTAACATAATATATTATTGTTGTTGTATGGAATATGCAAATTCATGCTGCCTTTGACAAAAACAAGCATTTGTCAAGCGTTTGTTGGTGTTGTAATTTCTAGCCAATGTTGTTAACAAGTTTGTCTTAAAAAAAAATATTTCGGCTGATTAGCTAATAGCTTTGATTTGGCTTAACTAATTGTTTAAAAATAAGACAGTCAAGTTTAATAAAAATTATTATATATATATAAACATAATTTAGACAAATTTGTTCAATAAATCTATTAAATACAAATTAGTCACGCGGAATGGGGCAACATTGAAATTAATTAATGATCTCTCAAGATTTCCGTTTGCAATATTTGACAAAAAAAAAATAAAACTAAAATGTTTGCCATTTTTTATAGCAGTCTATAAATTGGTAAATTTATATGCTAAGCTTGCCTGCCTTGTTTTAGGTGTAAGCAATATTTAGCCAAGACACACACCCGCGCAGCTGGCAAACAAAAGACTTAGGCGACAAACTTGAATTGAAAAATTGAAGCCAGCATTTCCAAATTGCAGCCTGCATGTGTCTGTGTGTGTTTGTATCTGTGTGTATTGTTTAACACCCTGACTAAACAAAAGATAAAGCAAAACTTTAAGCCAGCCAGCCAAGCAGGCGGCTCTAATGCCCATTACATGGCGTTGCCAAGCGCTGTCAAGATTGCACCATGAAACTGCAAATTTCTGGGTTAACACCAAGCGCAAAAACAATTGACAGCAACATTGGCCATTTTAATGACCAGGTAGCAATGCAAGTCAAGTGGTTAACACTGCTGCGCCGCCGCTGCATCGCTGCTGCTCCTCTGCTGCAGTAACTTAATATGCTAACTCATGGACCACAAAGCATGACAACTCCACGGCAGCCAGCATTAATTTATGTGGCAGCTTGTGGCTGTGCTTGGGCCGGGGTATCAAATGTTGGCACCCAGCATTCTGACAACAACATTAACCACAACCACAACTAATCCTTTGCTTTTCTCTTTCTACTTACAGTCCAGCCGTTGTTATGCTCCCGAAATTTGCTGCCGCATGCCCTCCACCACCTTAACCGAGGATGGTTATATTTTCAATCTACCCGAGAAAAATTTCCCCTTGCCCACAAATCCCACCGTGCCCGCTGTGCGCACCACGCAGCCTGTTTACCGTCCACAGCCCACTACACCACAGCCGCGTCCTACCAATGAGTACCTGCCACCGCAAACCACTAGACGTCCTGTCTATCAACCACAGCCCACACCCGCGCGCACTACACCACAGCCGCGTCCCATCAATGAGTATCTGCCACCCCAAACCACTAGCCGTCCGGTATATCAACCACAGCCTACGCCACCGCGTCCACAGCCACAGCGTCCCACTGCACCACCCGTCTATCGTCCACAACCGCAGCCACAGCCACAGCCTAGACCACAACCCCAGCCCCAACCTCAACCTCAGCCTCAACGTCCTCAGCCACAACCACGTCCACAGCCCACGCGTCGTCCTACCAATGAGTATTTGCCACCTGTGTCACTAAATGAAATACCCGAAAATCGTCAGCCACCACGTTATGAGCCCGATCGTCAGCCACAGTCTTCCAATGTCAAGCCCATACGCGGTGAGGATCAGCTGTCGCCACAAATTTTCCCCACACCACAGTTTGCCAACGAAGCACCCAAACATTATGCCAAGTGCGCCTCTGCTTTGGTCTGCACAGATGAGAACTATTGTAATGCCATTGGTGTGCTCAGCGAGAGTCCTGTGAACTTGTCACCCATGGAGGCTGCCTTCCGCGTGCCGCTTACCGATTGTCTTGTGGCTGAAAGCGGCGCTCCCGGCAAGTGCTGTCGCGATCCCAACTATGTAGATCCCTGGCCCGTCAACTTGGCTGGCGTCTGCGCGCAGCGTAACAAGCGGTAGGTCCAATTCTGTGATCCCCCAAATAGCCATCTCTAACGCTTAACTTATATTGCAGCACCAAGCCCACTGGCGTTAAGGACATCGATGCCAACTTTGCTGAAATCCCCTGGCAGGCAATGGTTTTGCGTGAGTCCAGCAAGTCACTGCTCTGCGGTGGTGCCATTATTGGTGATGAATTCGTGCTAACCTCCGCCAGCTGTGTGCAGGGGTAAGTGCAGCATTCCAAAAATATCAAGCTCCAAATTTATGTGTTTTTGTTTAATCTTAGCGTGCCCGTCAATGATGTGCGCATTAAGGCCGGTGAATGGGAACTGGGCAGCACCAACGAACCACAGCCCTTCCAATTGGCTGGTGCCAAGAGCATTGATTTACATCCCGAATTCAATCCCTCCACAGGCACTAACGATATGGCCATCATACGTCTGGATAAACGTTTTGAGTTCGCCACGCATATACAGCCCATTTGCATTAGCGATGAGGATCCAGGTGCATCAGAGCAGTGTGTGACCACAGGCTGGGGCAAGCAGGCTTTGTCAAGTAAGTTTAAGATAGTTAGCCAAATCATTTAAAGTAATACTAATGTTGTTATTTTATGGCAGTTCATGAGGAAGGCGCCATTATGCATGTGACCAGCACCTCAACGCTGGCACGTGGCGATTGTGGAGCTGATGGCACTGCTGTGTGCAGCGCCACCAAGTTTGATGCCTGCGAATTCGATGCTGGCAGCGCGCTGGCCTGCGGCAGCGGTTCCAATGTGCGTCTAAAGGGCATCTATGCCGCTGAGAGCAACTGCGGCGAGGGTCAATCTGTGCGCTTCTCCAAGCCCGATGTCAAATGGATCAATACGGCATTTGCCGACAGAAACAAACCACTGCTGCTGAAGCGCTTCTAGGCTGGAAAGCAGTCTAAGCCCACAGAACTGGGCTAAATACAGGAGAACACATACATACGTAGTGGAAGCGAAGCATGTCATTAGCTTAGAAAATCTTACGACAAATTAGTTAGGACACACACACACTCAAACACACACAGACACAGGCTCGAACATTGCGAATGTTTTTTGATTAGTTGAACTATTTTTAATTTAGACAACTTTTGAGACAGTCTTAATTTTTTATTTATTTAAAAACCTTTGCAAAATTTAAAACAGCAAACTGAATCACAAAACATATGTTAATTACTTCGTTCATTAATCCTGACACAAATCGATAAAAAATATGCGAAATTCCTTAACTGATTAATAACATAAAAGTGAGTACAGCGTATTGTAAAATATTTAATTTTAAGCTTAGATTCTTTTAAACAAGCTCAAATTGCCAATACAACTTAGTAGAGAAACAGAGGACAACAATTTTAAAAATTGAGATTAATACTTTTATAAATTTTTTGTATTTTAGCCTTAAGCTTGATCAGGTTTTTAACTAGAAACTTTATATTTTTTTGTATTATGCACCCGAAAATTTAGTAAGAAGTTATCACAAAACGCGCACACTCACACACGCACATAAAACGCACATATACACACACACACACACACCCACACCCACATCTCAACTACAATACATACATTTACCGTTATTTAAAATATTTCCTATATCGTAAATCGTATACATGTAATATGTTAAACATGTTGTATAAACTGTATATGCGTCTAAATTTAGTTTCTAATTTAATTTTTAAATAAAGAGAAATTATTTAGAATTACATATCAAAAAAAAAAAATGTGCGTTTCTTTTCTAGGGTTTTTTATAAACAAGTATAAGTATATACAAAATGGCGTAAAGGGCACACATAGTATTTGTTTAAATTAAGAGTCCTATTTATTTCCTGGCCTGCGCATAGTTATCCACATACCAGTCCACCGATGTCTTTATAGCCGTCTCAAAGTCGGTAAATGCAAAGCTGGGCAATAATCCGCGTAGTTTACTATTAGAGGCAGTTTTCTTGTACTGACCATCAGCCTTGCTCGTATCACATTCCAGTTTTCCCTGAAAAAGTAAATATGGTAAGTAAAATTCTTGCATACACTGTAGAAGATGGAAATTGATTGTAAGATGGCGACAATTACTTGATAAGTACAAGGTGTGTTCAAAAAGTATCGCGAATTTTGCTTTAGCTCTTTCCGCTCTTATCCTCTGGATTTAGCTTAATCATATCATCAATGCGCAAAATGGTAATTTCTGCTTCGGTAGCAAACTTAAGCGACTTGATTTTGGACATGGCTGGTTTCAGAACACCAGCTTTCTTATTGTCGCGCACAACACCCTCAATCAGATCAAGACCAGTCCATTTGAGTTCAGCATGCTCGGGTTTTGTCTGGCTGGAATTGCGATAGGAACGCAGCTTAGCCACCAGATCTGTGGCATCCTTAGCTGCATTTACAGCCAATGGGAATGACCAACAGAGATTTGGCAAGCTCGGCAATGGCCAGCTTTTCGCGTGAGGCCAACGATGTGGCAAAGTTTTCTAAATAGATAGACAAAGCAGCCTCTACGCAGCCACCGCCAGCAACCAACTTTTTGCTTTCCAGTACACGCTTGACCACGCACAAAGAGTCATGCACAGAGCGTTCCATTTCATCACAGTAGAAGTCATTGGGACCGCGCAAGATAACAGATGCAGCAGCATGTGCTTTCGTGCCCTTAATCAATATAAGCTCATCATCGCAAATGCGCTCCTGTCCCACTTCAGCTGCCTCACCAACCATGGAAGCATCAAAGCTCTCCTCACCATCCATGTTAGTCAGAGATGTAACAAAAGCGGCGCCTGTAGTCTTGGCGATAATCTTTAAATCGGTCTTCTTAACACGACTCACAGCCATGGCGCCAGCCTCCACAAAGTACTTCATACACAAATCATCAACGCCACCGCTACACAATACAACATTAACGCCAGTGCCCAAAATCATGTTGGTACGCTCCTTGGTAATGTCTAGCTCACGAGCACGTATCGCTTCCAGCTTATCGGGATCGTTGATGAGCACTTGTACGCCCATTTTCATTTTGGTCTTTTGCAGCGAGAAGTCCTTTCATGGGCCTCTTCAGTTTAGGGAACAAGAAAAAGTCACAGGGGGCCAGATCTGGAGAATACGGTGGCTGCGGCATCATTAGGAAGTTGTTTTTGGCCAAAAAGTCGCGCACAAGCAACGATGTGTGAGCAGGGGCGTTATCATGGTGCAAAAGCCAATTTTTGTTCTTCCACAAATTCTGGCGTTTCTGGAGAATTGCTTACTTGCAGGTAATTTTACTTATTGACAGTTCTACCCTGTGGCAGGAACTCATGATGCACCACGCCCCTGCAATCGAGAAAATTGTAAGCAAATCTTTCACATTCGACCGAACTTTGCGCGTTTTTATCGATCTTGGTTCGTGCGGCAGCATCCATTGAGATGATTGAGCTTTGGTTTCCACGTCATAACCTTAAACCCACGATTCGTCACCAGTTATGACCCTCTGGAGCAAATTTGGGTCCTCGCGGACAGAGTCCAATATCTCATTAGCAATGTTCATGCGATGCTGTTTTTGGTCGAAATTGAGCAATTTTGGAACGAATTTCGAGGCGACCCGTCTCATGACCAAATCATTGATAAAAATCGAATGGCACGAGCCAATCGATATGTCTGGGTCATCACCAACTCGACGTTTGGCCAATACCATTTTCTTCACTTCATCAATTTTTTCGTCTGTTGTAGAAGTGCTCGGGCGTCCGGAACGCTCTTCGTCGTTCACATCTTCTTGGCCTTCTGAGAACATTTTGTACCACCGATAAACGTTGCTTCGGTCCAAGGTAGCTTCTCCGTATGCCACCGTCAACATTCGGAATGCATCCATGCACTTAATTTCGTTTTTCACACAAAATTTGATACAGGTTCTTTGATCCATTTTTTTGAATAGGCAAAAATCGAAGACGAGCCAAAACACGTGCAAGCAAGGCAGCTGTCAACAATTAAGTGGCCGAGCTTGTGGGAGATATAATTACTAATATATATTTATAAGTTCCTCTAACTCCGGGTGGAGCGTAGGGCCAAATATAAGTACTAACATGACGCGAAAATTCAAAATTCACAATACTTTTTGAACACACCTCGTACATCAAACAAGTTCCAAAATTGTTACACAGTATTTTTTGTCTCACCTTAAAATCAAATGCCTTGGCAATAGCCTGCGCCACCTCATAGATGGTGACCTCCTGCGCTTCGTCCACACTCAGCACTATGGGCTCCACACTGTCGTACTGACGCAGCACCCAAATCATTAACTTGGCCAAATCCAAGGAGTATATAAACTGACGCAGCGGCTTGCCACTACCATATACAGTAAACACCTTCTCAGTCTCTGCGACTCCCGGCTCTTCTGTGCGCAATTTGTGCATGCGATTTATCATTCCCGGTATAACATGACTTACTTCAGGCTTATAATTGTCATGTGGTCCAAATATATTACAGGGTATCACAGACGTATACAAATGACCATACTTATCGTGATATGCATGATTTTGTATGTCAATCAAACGCTTGGCATAAGAGTAGCCATAGTTAGAGGGATGTGGTGGTCCATTATGCACCATGGTCTCATCTATGGGATAGCTGGTCTTGTCTGGAAATATGCATGTGGATAAACAGGAGACAACCTTTGTGCAGCCTTGCTCGTGTGCGGTTTGCAGCACGTGATCGTTGATAAGCAAATTATTGCGCTAGAAGGATCGTTTGTTTACATAAACTATTCATAAAAGTTTTTATAGACAAACTACCCACCAAAAAATCCAAGTTGTTATTCATGTTGTGAAACAGCCCACCCACCATGGCAGCCAAGTGTATCACATGCGTCGGCTGGACTTTCTTAAAGAGTGCTTGCGTGGCAGCCAAGTCGCTGTAAATATTTAAAGCTGCAATTAAATGCATTCCAAAGTGAGTATGATATGCTTACATCAAGTCCGCATCCGCAGAACCAGCAAAGTACCATTGCTCATCGTCTGGTTGTTGTTCCTTTATGACAGTTTCTAGGGCTTTGCCCACAAGGCCAGTGCCACCTGTTACCAACACCTTTTTCATGTTATTTTACAAATTGGCCTGGTTTTTATTGATTGCTGCCACAAGCTGCTTATTATCTGTTGAGTTTATTTATGCTAGATATGGCAAATAGTTAATTAACGCTAACTTTATTTATGTTTTAAACTATTAAGTGGAATTTTTTAAAGACTTGCTGTGCATTTCTCTATTTCTGTTATCTATCTTGTGTTAAGATATTTTGTGCTTTTGTCGATAGCAGCGCAAGCGGAACAGCTGTTTTGTGCAAGGTTGCCACTTGCCGTAAATAAAATGGAGTTATCGATAGCTCAGCTGTTAAAGTTATCGGCGCAGTGGTTTAAATTTGAAAACTGATATAATAGCAATTCAATTCTTTTCCCGGATTTTTAATGAGTGAATGAAGATACGCAAAAAATGATTTAAGTCATATATTAATTGGCACTTAAATAAGTTAAACGAAACTTATCTTAAATATTGGAATTCTTAATGCGAATGCTGCCATATTTGGATAATTAATAAGACTTATGAACTCAATTGATTTTCAATATCAATGCTATCCATCAAGCAACGTGCTACCTTAAACCTCACTCGACGAGCGGCTTGAGCATCGCCCAAACAACGAAGTTCACTTGCGATATACTTTCCGAACGCCTCAAATTCATCATCTCTTGAGCATGGTTCCTTCAATTGGGTCACCCCGTTCATCAAACCGTCTGCAACGATGTTGGCAGCGGATGTCGAGTTTCCACTTACAGAAGCTGACTGCGAAATTCTTCTACGTTTCGTTGATGGGGAGATTTGTTCGTTCGATGATGTTGTTACTTCATCGTGGGGATCCTAAGAAAAAAAATACAAACAAAAGTTAAAATGGAAGAAATTTTGCTTAACTTTCATAAACATACCATATTTGAGTTGATTGTGGTAGTTTCCTCACGTTCCGCTCGCCCTATAAAACCCATTGCATCATAGAACTTCCATTTTACGGCATCTTGAGTGCCTGGACTTGATTTGGTCTTTTGAGCTTTCGCAAAATAGCTGCGATATTGTATACGCATGTTTGACCATTTTGCGTTTAGTTCGGTGTCCGTAAACTTTGAATCGAAATCTATTTCGGACATGTTTCTCCAAGCAGTTTGTCTTTCGATTTTATTGCGATATTTATCATCTTTAGCGTTCCATAACAAAGGTAAGACCTCTACGCAAGTTATCAAGTTGAAGATATCGGCATCGGACCATTCCGCTGAAACTTTGGGTTTTGCTTGGCGTCTGGGTTGGGAATTTTTCTTTCGCGAATTTAGTTGTGTGGACTCTGAAATGTCTTCATCATCTTCAACATTGTAGAGAGCTTCGTTGCCAGGCATTCCCAATGCTAGAAAAAAATAAGGCATATTTAGACTTTAAATATATCAAATTTTATATATTATATGTATTATTTTTAATACATTTGAATTCTCGCGTGAGTGAAGAGAGAGAAAAAATGGCGTGCGTAAAGTCAAGCGCGGATGCCTTGGGATACCCTGTACCACTAGCTTTCAATAAAATCCGGTTCTTTCATAAAAAACCAAAAACAGTAGAATTTTTAAGCAAAAATTGTTTTTTGACCGATCGATCAACCGATTTCGATAATTTTTGGCTCAGTACTTTAATCTCTTAAAAAGATCTGAATGCCGAATTTAGTTCAAATATCTTTACAAACGAAACAAAACTAGTTTTGAATAAAAAAATTTTTTTGGATCGATTCGTCCAATGGGAGCTATATGATATAGTCTTCCGATTTTGATAAAATTTAATACAATGCTTAAGACTTCTAACAAAACTTACAAATGCGAAATTTAATTCCAATATCTTCACAAACAAACGAAACAACGAATTTTGTTCAAAAATCGATTTTTTGGAAGATCGGCCCTATGGGAGCTATATGATATAGTCTTCCGATTTTGATAAAATTCACGATTTTGACAAAATGCTTTACAGTGCTTCTAAAAACTTTACAAATGCGAAATTAATCCAATATCTTCGTCAATTAGCTATATGATATAGACAACCGAATTTGTTCAAATTTGGCACAATGCTTGGGTACTCTAAAAAACTTCTGAATGACAAATCTGGTTACGATATCTTTATTAAAAATTAAATATAGCGAATTCTGAATAAAAAAAAGTTATTTTGGCCCATCGGTCCTTTGGGAGCTATATAATATAGTCAACCGCTTTTGATTAAATTTGGTACAGTGCTCGGGAACTATAAAAAACTTTCAAATGCCAAATTTGGTTACGATATCTTCATAAACAAACCAGTTATTCATCTAAAACTTTTTTTTTTGTTGTTCGAGGTCGTCTGAAACACCCCTATGGGAGCTATATAATTTAAGCCTAATATCAAAAAAATAAAATAAACTTGTCTCCTATGGAATAATATGGTATCTAATGTGAAAGTCTGGTTACTCTAACTCTTACCATCTCTGAGATCTAGGCGTTCAAACGGACAGACAGACGGACATGGGTATATCGACTTCTCGAGTCACCCTCATCATGTATAAGGTAACTTTGGGGTGTCTCCGACGACTCCTTCTATATGTTACATACATTTTCGGCTTGCACAAACTTAATATACCCTTTGTACCAAGCGGTACAGGGTATAAAAAATATTTACAAATAAATTGCTTTAATTTCATAAGTTCTTTTACGAGTAAGTCTTCGTTAAGCCTTGAAGGAAATAAAGATAAATTTAGCGAAATATTTATTATTTAGGGCTGGCTTATTGGAATAAGACAAATTTATCTTATTTTTTGTTGCTACAAATTGTTTGGAAAAATCAAATAAAAATTTTCAACAACTTAGGTTAGGTTAGGTTAGGGCGGCAGTTGGGACCGACATTCCAACTCACTTAGGCCAAGGATAGGCCCCTTATGATACCTTCAACAACTTAAATCCTTTTACATTTTTAATTACTTTTACAAGCAATTAAAACTGCATTAAAATGTCCCAATATTTCTTTCATTTTCCACGCATTTATGTTAATCTTCATTTAGTTGCTCCTTCAGCTGTTAACTCACTTTCTATGTTAACGTTAGATCTAACTAGTATTTGTTGTTTATGTTAATCTTTCATTAGTTGCTCCTTCATCTGTTAACTCACTTTCTATGTTAACGTTAGATCTAAATTGCATTTGTTGTTTATGTTAATCTTTCATTTAATTGCTCCTTCAGCTGTTAACTCACTTTCTATGTTAACGTTAGACCTAAATTGTATTTGTTGCTGGTTGGGCTTAACATTTGGCGAGAGCAATTATTTTTGGCTGCAGTCAAACTGTTGCAAAATTCTTTTTGTCATTCCTCTTTGTTCCTTTTAATAACGCTGCGTCGTGGTCCTGTCGGCGGGTTTTGGTTTAATGAAAAACGAGTGAAAAACGTCGGGAAATTAGAAAATTTTTGTCGAAAAGTGTATACGGCAGTTAGTTGCATATGTAAGATATTAAATTTGTGCGATTTTAATGATTTTAATGCGTTTTTCTTAAGCAAAAAAAATGTAACGGTAGATTGCGCAGTCGCGTCGGTTGCTTTAACTGCAGCAGCAGCAAAACGTTTGCGTCGGCGTCGCTGTTGACGTTGCGATGTCGAAAATGTTAATCTTTTTGTTACCCCTTCAGCTGTTAACTCACTTTCTATGTTAACTATGTTTTTGTTGTGAGCGCATAAGAACAGCTAAGTTGTATTTGTTGCTGTTAGGTTTAACATTTGGCGAGAGCAAAATTTCTGGCTGCAGTCAGCATGCTGCAAAATTCTTTTTGTTATTTCTCTTTGTTCCTTTAATAACGCGCGTCGTGGTCCTGTCTGCGGGTTTTGTTTTAATGAAAATCGATTGAAAAACATCGGGAAATTAGAAAATTTTTGTTGAAAAGTGTTTACGGCAGTTAGTTGCATATGTGGAATATAAAATCTGAGCGGTTTCAACAATTTTAATGCGTTTTTCTTAAGCAAAATAAATGTAACGGTAAATTGCGCAGTCGCGTCGGTTGCTTCGACTGCAGCAGCGGCGAAACGTTGCGATGTCTACGACGCGTCGTTGCATGTGTGTGTGTTTCAAATCAATTGTGTGAAATTTTTTTTGTTTTTGTTTTGTGATTCATTTTTGATAAATTTTCATCAAGCTAGTGACCAAATATTTGAGCAAATTTTTGTTTTTTGAGCAAACTTATGCGCTGCCAAATATTCGCCATGAAGTTATTTATTTATTTATTTAATAATGTTAAGTAAATTTAAAAACTAACTTAACTAAACTATTATGCACTGGCTGCAAAGGCCTTCGGCACCCATGTAAGTTATCTTTGTCTGTTTTGTTAAAGTTTTCTAAAAATATTTGATCAAATATTTTTGCATTTTAAGCAATACTTCTTTCTTTCTTGATTTGTTCTTGGCCTGTAATTACGTATAAAATAGTAAAACCAAATTAGTGGCCGCCCGAACCATGTCTGACTATGGGATACCACAGCAACCGTGGCAAGAAAAAATTGGGTAAAAGAGCGCTATTTGTTTAAAAAATTTATTTATTTGGCTATTTTGTTTCCATACAAAGTCTATTACACAAATGTATTATTAACTTAATTGAATGCTAACTTAAAAATAAGAAATATCATTACCATTTAAAAACGAAATCATTCTTTAAATTTTTTAATAGATTTCTACCCTTTCCAATTAATTCTTCATTAATCTTTCTTGAGCATATTGAAAAAACTTTTTTGTTGTATCGAAATCAGCATCAAAACTTTTGTTTAAAAAATATATATCTACATACATAATTTAATTTTCAATTTTTTTAAAAAACGTACTTCTAATTTCCTGCGTAATGTGTAAGTTCCTTATATACTTCTTAGTGTCAGTACCGCGCCAGGACGACGTCATGCGTCATATCACACGCCAAGATTTTCGTATAAATTCATCATAGTTTTTTTCGTCAGTTAAAGAAGCTAGTTTATCTTAAAAAAATATTATATTTTAATTATTAAATACATTGGAGATTTCATAAAATATTTACTTACAAAATTTGTAAATATATTGTTTTCCTTAAGATTTTGTTTAAAGTATTTTAGTTCAGTGTTGCCTTAATGGAAGTCACTTCCGCTCTAATTAAAACAATTTCATTTGCTTGGCGATCTAATTTTTCAATTATGTTTTTTTGTAGCTCCGACACTTTACGCAGTTCGTTTAAAATTTCTGACAGGGTTATAAAAATTATTTTAATAAATTGTTATTAATATTACAAAATTTGCTTACGTTTTTTAAACGCTTTTTGGATGTTATTTTTAAAAGAGTATAAACAAGTCGGAAATTTTAGAAAAATATATTTTTTTATTAGCTGAGACAAGTGTATTTAATCATTTTGATAACTCCTATAGGGTTGTTTCAGATGACCTCGAAAAAGGAAAGTTTTAGGTGAATAACTCGTTTGTTTATGAAGATATCGTAACCAAATTTCGGCAGTCGAAGGTTTTTTGTAGTTCCCAAGCACTGTACTAAATTTGATCGAAATCGATCTTCTATGAAGTCGAATTTTGAACAAAATTTGCCGTTTCGCTTGTCTATGACATTAAGATGGTAAAGCATTTTAGAGCTTGTAATCGAAATCGGTTGATTATAACGGTCGACCAAAATAGATTTCTTGTAACAATTCTTCTATTTTTTATGATGGAACCAGATCATACCGTAGATTTTACAAAGCTAGTAATACAGAGTATCCCAAAGTTGTCTGCGCCCGACTTTACAGTACGACCATTTTTATACCCTGTACCGTATGGTACAAGGTATATTAAGTTTATGCAAGTCGAAAATGTATGTAACATATAGAAGGAGACGTCGGAGACATCTCAAAGTTACCTTAAATATGATCAAGGTGAATAGAGAAGTCCGATATACCCATGTCCGTCTGTCCGTCCGTCCGTGTGAACGTCTAGATCTCAGAGATGGTAAGAGCTAGACTTAACCAAACTTTCACTTTAGATCCCATATTATTCCATAGGAGACAAGTTTATTTTATTTTTTTGATATCGGGGATAAATTATGATAGCTCCCATAGGGGTGTTTGCAGACGACCTCGACAAAAAAAAGCGTTTTAGGTGAATAATTCGTTTGTTTATGAAGATATCGTAACCAAATTTGGCATTCGAAAGTTTTTTATAGTTCCCAATCACTGTACTAAATTTGATCGAAATCGGTTGACTATATCATATAGCTCCCATAGGACCGATCGGCCAAAATAACTTTTTTAAAGAAAAATTCGCTATATTTCGTTTTTTATTAAAGATATCGTAACCAGATTTGGCGTTTGGAAATTTTTTAGACCACTTAAGCAATGTGCCAAATTTGAACAAAATCGGTTGACTATATCATATAGCTCCCATAGGTCCGATCTTCCAAAAAATCGATTTTTTAACAAAATTTGTTGTGTTTCGTTTGTTTGTTAAGATATTGGGACCAAATTTGACATTCGTGAGTATTTTATAGTTCCTAAGCACTAAGTACCAAATTTAATCCAAATCGTTTGACTAGATCATATAGCTCCCATAGGACCAATCGGTCCAAAAACACGCTTTTTATACAAAATTCGATGTGTTTTGTTTGTTTGTAAAGATATTTGAAATAAATTTGGCATTCATATCTTTTTTAAGGTATTTAAGCACTGTGTCAAATTTTATTGAAATCGGTTGACTATATCATATAGCTCCCATAGGAACGATCGGTCCAAAAAAAATTTTTGCTTAAAAATTCTTCTGTTTTTGGTTTTTTATGAAGAAATCGGACTTTATTACAAGCTAGTGGTACAGGGTATCCTAAAGTCGTCCGCGCCCGACTTTACGTCCGCCATTTTTTAAATTAAATTCACTTAAGTTGTTAAATTATTTTTATGCCCTGTACTAATGAGCAGCAGGAGGATTGGAAGACCCCATAAAGTTTGAAGTATGTTGTGGCGTAGAAATGTTTAAAATCGAGTAAGTGAAACCAGAGATATTGAATCATATAGGAACTAAGTGCATACGCCTTGAAGTTTAAAGAATAAATAATAACAAATCACTCGACGTATGTTTAGATTTGAAACAAGATATTTTGGTTTATTTTTATTGAGTTTCAAATATACAAAATGGATTGGATTTTTTCACAAAATCATTCTTTTGTTTAGTAGACCTGTAATATAAAAGAATTAAAATTTCTTTATAGAAATAATATGTCTACTATACGCACCTAGGGTTAATGGTTATGCTCTTCTATATAGCATGGAAATACGAATTGATTGATTCCGTAAAATGCAGTCTTAAGTATTCACATTGACAGTAATTTTTGATAGCTCAAAAGTAAGGCAACCTAGTTATCTTTTCTTTGTCTGCTTAAGTTTATTGGTGGCATTATAGGATCAGATATATCAACTGCATTACTCTTGGCTTAATGATTGGCGAATATCTTTGGCCTTTTCCGGATATTTAGCCAACGTTTCTAAAACATAAGCAAGATCTGCTTGTCCTTGTTTTCGGGCAGCTGCGCTCGCTTGAATTAATAAGTTTACATGGCCAGCTTTTTCAGATCTTCCATTATTTGCAGTATTGGATGTCAATGTAGATTGTCCTACGGATCTTACTGTTTCTGGTAATTTAATGATTGTCTGTGAATTTAGCCAAGCTGAATGTCTTTTTTTAAATCCTTTCGCATGTCTATGGCACATTCTCCATTTCTCGGCAAACCAATATAACAAGCGTTTACTTTTAAGTAACAAAATTTTACATTCGTTTTGGGAACAACTGCCACTTAATGCCGCTTTAAAGCAATTGAAAATGGCATCCTGTTTTTCTTTCGTCGTCTTCACTGACAACCATAAGTCAAACAACTCCGCGTTGTTAAACCTTAAGACTTGAAAAAAAAAATTAATTTTTACAAAAGTGCGGTTTAATATGATAAGCATTTGAGAAGAAATGGAATATTCTACAATATTCAACGAATTTTATGGGTGTTATAAGTTGGACTCAATTTGTAACCCTTTTCAAAAAGGGAACCTTTTGCCACAAATTTAAGAATGTTATATTTCGCACTCACAAACACTTATTTTAATTAGATTCACTTAAGTTTTTTAGAAATGTTTGTTTGCCGGCAGAAAATTAAAATACCTAATTAATAAAAAAAAAGGTGGTACAGTACACTGTACTTTTTTTGCATATTCCTACTAAGAACTTTCCAATTAAAACTAGGGGAGGGGCCCAGTTGTGACGCGGGTTTTGAAAAAAATTAAAATTTTTTCCTCAGTTCCGCAAAATGAAAAATTAAGAAGTTGAACATTTAACTATTAACCAAACGCAACTTTTCTCCAAAGAAAGTATGTTTGTTTGAGTTACTCAAAAAATTTTGGAACAAATTTTTTCAGGATAACTTTTTTAGGCCCAGCTGTGACGCGCCTCAAGAAATTCACTGGAAATGAGAAAATATGAAAGGACTGTCACACCAATTGTTGTGATTTAATGATTTATTTATTATCAAGGCTTTCAATGGCAAAAATAATGAAAAATACAAAAGAAAATGGCCTTCAATGGCCATAAATGGCAACGATTTTTATTCATCATCGTCATCGATATATTCCTCGTCGTCGTTCACGTCACTTTCGCAAAAATCTGTTTCTTCATCAGATGGTGGTGATGTTGGTTTGACGCGCTTGGCCGCTCGTGATGGTGTTTCTCGCTTGGTGTTGTTCGGTATTGCTCGCTTCGTTGTTGCCTTCTTCGGTGTTGGCTTCTGCGGTGTTGGCTTCTTCGCGCCTTTGGCTGCTGCCTTTTCCTTCAAAACAGCACGATTTTCAGGAGAGGTCAGTTCAGCACTTTGCATCGGCTTTCGCCCACGATTCGAAGGCTTTTTTGGAGCAGCGGCCTGAAGAGGACCAATCTCATCCAAAATCGATGAACTGCTGGTCACCAATGACATTAGAGATAGGGATCGTGAGGTAGAGGGTTCAGATGTTAGCACCTCTTCTCCGCGTCCTATATCCATGGTCAGCGTCAGTTCGCTATGACGTTGCATGAAGAGTCTGAACCACTTACGATGCGCTTTACAATCGTTATCCCATTCAGGTGGGTACCTGAGAGACAGCTTCCTTGCAAACTGGTACGCCAGCTCTTTCAATTCATTGATGCTCAAACCATAGCAGTGACTGACACACTTCAGGATGTATCCAACGAGATCTTTCTCTTGAGCGGGAGAGAAAACCATGTTTGATGGAGTTCTTGTACCAACACCACGAATGAATTCCAACAAATCGTCATCTTTCACTTTCGAAATATCTTCAAAATTATCTTTCGTTTTCTGTACGTAACGCGATAAGGTCCTGTCGTTTATACCATGCTCTCTCGCACTTTTACGGATTGCATTTTCATCGATAATGCAAGATTTGATGGCTTGCAGCACCATATTATTATCGGTTTTCTTAACCGCGGGAGATTTCTTTGGATGTGACATGGCTGAAAACGCAAAAAAAAAGCAAAACACGAATTAAATTGCAATTAAAATGCGTTTCGACAACTGTTTCATGAAGATACGCCGGGCAAGGAGCAACGCAATCAAAAACAAAACAGTCTGGAATGAAAAACTTTTCAGGACGCGGGGGATCAAGATCTTGCTCACGACCTTAGAAGTTTCTAGAACGCGCGGAATCGAAATCTTGTTCACGATAAAAGAATTTTTTAGAACGCGGGGAATCGAGATCCGCCCAGAAACACACACACATAAAAACACTTAACAAAAAATGGACAGATACAATGTTCCAGCGCTTTTCGAAAACTTCGGTATACGGCACGAATCGAAAACTCAAAAACGAAAACAAAACGGAACGCAAACGAACAAAAATATCGCCAGCAGACCCGAAAACGACAATCAAACGAATCATCTCTCGCTCAGTTTGTAGCAGAAAATACGATACGATAGTTATTACGATAGTTATTAACAGGCACGAAACTGGACGAAACTCTCGCTAACTGACCCGCTGGCGATGGTTTCGCGTAACGCAAACGGATCTCTTGCGAAACTTTTGCAATATTTGCGGTAGAATATTTTGTTCCATTCCCATTTAGTTCCCACTAAAGTAAAACGATGAATTGTGATATTTTATAAATATATTAAAAAAAAATATATACGAGTATATTATAGTATAGTATAGTAAAATAAATTAAATTTTTATTTTTTTCGCCTCTTTGGATTGCCTGTCTTGGGCGTATTGAAAAAATTTTTGGCTGACCCTGTCGAAGTCCGCATCCTCCAGCGCAAATTTTTGTTTAAACGCAGCTGTAAAAGGAGTATTCATGTTATTAAAAAGGATAAAAAAATATTTTCAATTTGTAATATTACTAACATCGAATTGCTGATGTTACGCGCATCCCTCGAACGCATTTCTTTGTTTCAGTTCCACGCCAAGAAAAAGTTTTGGCCACTTCATCCGTGATTAGGGCTCGCCAACAGCTTCTTATAAATTTGTCAAAATCTTTTTCCTCTGTTGCCAAAAGTTCAGTCACCTTTCAAATTAAATTTATTATCCTTATGTTCAATTCTGCATCAAAAACTACTTACAAATTTTATGAAAGCTCTTTCTTCTTTGATTCTTTCCTCTAAGCACATGAGCCCGTGCACTGTTTTGAAGGGTAATATTGGCATCAGAACTTTGGCTTTTCCCTCTTCGCCACAGACCCTTCTTTTAATTGAGGCGATATCAGTTTTTAATAAAATTAACTCGTGT
Source organism: Chymomyza amoena (assembly GCA_037043745.1). NCBI lineage: Eukaryota > Metazoa > Arthropoda > Insecta > Diptera > Drosophilidae > Chymomyza > Chymomyza amoena. Next base: position 34,123 of record JBAMAX010003583.1, on the reverse strand, counting down.
GAACTGCGCTCAACTTTGGCTGACACCTCATTAATTTTGTTCATCATATCGCCTTGATTTTTTATTATGACCTTTTGTTGGTCGGCAATACTGTGTAAAATGGTTTGTAAATCTGGAAATACGAGTACATCGTAATTAGCGGTTTGGTGTTTCTTCTAGTCTCCGAGATCTAGGCGTTCATTCGGACGGACGACTCAATCGAGGTTATGATAAGCATTTTGGTATAAAGGACATGGGGTCTGCCGCGCCTACTTCTGTCCGTTACATACATTGCCCCAATCTAGTATAACCTTTATACTTTCAAGTATAGGGTATAAAAAGTTACAGAAAAAATAGGCCCCCCATGAGATTGTCAGTATGTAGACCATCTGGTATACACCGTATCTACACCGAGTTAGCCGAGTTGTCTAGATCGCTTAGGCTAGCACGTGTATAACCGGAAATAATACACCCGTACCTCACTTAACGGCCTAGATACGTGCCACGAAACTTGGCCGAAAAGCGAAAAGCTGTATAGGGAATCAATTATTCTAATACAACTTCAACGGGATCAGTTCCAAATTTGTTAAATATGTAACATGGTTTATCATTCAAAATGCATTTTATCTATTTATTTAATTTAAATCAGAAATACATATAATTTTTTATAAAATGCCTTTAATCTGAAGATGTTGAAGAAATGGTAACCTCTCTAAGATCTCTGTCGTCATTATTTTTCGCTGGTAAGGATGGGCCAGGCTTAAAAAAATTGTCCAAAGTGGTTTGTCTTGACTTCTTGTCTATTTCGTTCTTCAATGATTTATAACAACTAATGGCTGCGTCAATTCCTCGAGAAACTTTAGCGCTACGTTCGACGTCAGGATCGTTTTCAAGCAGTATGTTTATTCCTTGTTCCAAATAGGCAAAAGCTTCCGACAAATTTTTTGATGTTAGCTGTTTGGATACAACAGGCTCTGTCTCTTCCGGTTCTGCTTGCAATTGAATAAGTTCCTCATCTGAAAGAGGTTTCTTATCAGCTCCAAGTAGATCCAGCACATCGAGTTCTTTTAAATCATCGGCGCTAGCTGCTTCACCCTTCATTTTTAAATTATGCAAATTAAATCTATTTTTAAATTTTTCAAACCATCCTCGGCTTGCTTGAAATGTAACATCTTCAGCAGATTCATTCGTATCTCCATTCTTCAAATTTTCAAAAATACTTAATGCTTTTTCCTGGATAGTCGTGTGACTCATTGGCATATTCCGTTTGTTATTGTCCTCAATCCATTGAATCAATAGTTTTTCCATTTTTTCCATAATCCAGTTTCTTTGGCGTGTTAATCTCGAGACATTTAAAGGTGCAGCAGATTGCAAATATGTTTTAATTTCTGCTTTTCTATCGCGAATAGTTTGTATGGTAGATTTCGCAAGTCCCATTGCCTTGCAAATTTTAACAATTTTTTCTCCAGCTTCTAAACGACGTAATACTTCTTGTTTAGTTCCTAGCGTGACTGATTTACGGCATCTCTTTTTATCAGTCTTCAAAGTCGATATTCGTTTCGGTGGCATTTTGTCTAAAAAATAATGAAATTATAATTATGACATCCTCTTTTTCGTTCTTCGTCTTTATTAACTTCCATGAGGACTTGGCCTAAAAAATTAAATTTTTGAATTAGTGCGTGGTTTAGGGTGGACTCATTTTGTAGCTCGGTTTAAAAACTACTTTTCGTCATATGGTGGTGACATTTCACACTTACAATTACTTATTTTAATTAAAATCACTGAAGTTAATTTTTGAGAGATGTCTGGTTGCCGGATTGTAAGTGTCTAGAACACCTGACATACTATATATCTATATCTAGAACCGTGTCGGATTTAAGGTAAAAGGCTCAGTGGGCAAAGTTTCTTCAGGGACACAAATGCAGAAATCGCCCAATGCTTCTGCACTCATTGTACAACGTTGACGATCTTTGACTCTCTTCAATCAAATTTTTTTCAACGATGAAGTTTAAATATTGCAATTGCTTGGTAGAATCTTGTTCTTGTGAGAAATATATATCCGCAAAACTGATTAACTGATTAATTAAAAAAGTTGGATATTTCGCCATCAAATTGCACACATTTTTTTCAAATTCTTGCTTTTCCATGTTTTTCAAGGATTCAGGTTTGAGAAATCCGAAAAGTCAGTTTATCTCATCAAAACCTTTGGCCCTTTCTTGTAATTCACTGCACATTCTGTCCAGAACTTCAAAGTACCCCATGCGATGTCTCGTTGCCACATCCAGAGAACTGTCCTTTGCTTTCTCGCTAGGTATTTTTTTTGTTCTTCGTTGTCTAATGATCGGAAAATCCGGATTCTTCTATTCCATCTTCTCCCAATGAGATTTATCTTTCGAAACGAAAGAATCATACTTGCTCTCCTCACGCAAGTTTTGCAATTTTCGAGACAATTTTGAGCCATCAAAAGATCAACTTCTTTTTTCTGTAATTGCACTTTAGCAATGTCAATGAATGATAGGACTAAATGTCACCATGTCAGGTTTAGTAAAAATAGCCAATTGATCGCAGAAAGTAGAGAATTTGCGTCCATTATATCTTCTCCAGTAGCCTTTTCCCTGGATGTTTCTCGTTCTAAACAGTTGACAATACAGTCAAGATTTCGGATTTCAAGCCTTTGATGTGGAGTCTTCATTTCTGTGACAGCGCTTCGCTTTTGATATCTTCCAATGCCACAGCACACTTTTCGTCTTGTGTCTCTCTTCGACAGTCAGAGTTGGTCTCAAAAGGTTCAAGTTTCAATTCTTCCAGAAGTTGGATGCTGAAAGATTTTGTATTTTGAGACAGATTTTTGCTTTCTTCATAAAAGTTTTCCCATCGCCGATGAGACTGCGACAAGTAGTTGAAAATTCGCTATAATGTTGCGAAAAAGAGTTTGATTATAGGGCTGGCGAATTTTTCAGCTGCATGAGATAAAACCAAGATAAACCAATAAATGTCATTATAAAATTTTGGGTAGATCAGCGTTGATTTTGTAGATAATGTTTCATCGCTTGATTCGGTATGTCTTTAGGTGGATGAACTGGCGGATAGGGATTCTTGTTCTGCTGGAAGAAATCCGATTTCCGTGGAGTTTTTTCTCTTTTCAAATCCACTTTTTATACCCTGTACCGAATGGTGCAAAGGGTATATTAAGTTTGTGCAAGCCGAAAATGTATGTAACATATAGAAGGAGTCGTCGGAGACACCCCAAAATTACCTAAAATATGATCAGCGTGAATAGAGAAGTCGATATACCCATGTCCGTCTGTCCGTTTGAACGCCTAGATCTCAGAGATGGTAAGAGCTAGAGTAATCAGAGTTTCGCATTAGATCCCATATTATTCCATAGGAGACAAGTTTATTTTATTTTTTTGATATCAGGGTTAAATTATATAGCTCCCATAGGGGTGTTTCAGACGACCTCGAAAAATAAAAGTTTTAGATGAATAACTCGTTTGTTTATGAAGATATCTTAACTAAATTTGACATTCGAAAGTTTTTTATAGTTTCCAAGCACTGTACCAAATTTAATCAAAGTCGGTTGACTGTATAATATAGCTTCCATAGGACCGATCGGCCTGAAATAACTTTTTAATACAAAATGCGCTATATTTAATTTTTTAATAAAGATATCGTAACCAGATTTGGCATTCCGAAATTGTTTAGAGTACCTAAGTATTGTACCAAATTTGAACAAATTCGGTTGACTATATCATATATATAGCTTCCATAGGGCCGATCTTCCAAAAAATCGATTTTTGATACAAAATTCGTTGTGTTTCGTGTGTTTGTAAAGATATTTGAACTAAATTCGGCACTTCAGTAAGCTTTTTTATAGGTATAGAAGCACTGTACCAAATTTGATCAAAATCGGAAGACTATATCACATAGCTCCTATAGGAACGAATCGGTCCAAAAACACGTTTTTTATACAAAATTCGTTGTGTTTCGTTTGTTTGTAAAGATATTTAAACCAAATTCGGCATTCAGATATTTTTTAAGGTACTAAAGCACTGTGTCAAATTTCATCGGAATCGGTTGACTATATCATATAGATCCCATAGGAACGATAGGACAAAAAAAAATTTTTTTCTTAAGAAAAAAATCAGTTTCGATACAAGTTGATTTTTTCAGAAGAATCGTTTTGGACATTACGTTTTTTTAAAGAAAAAATCGATTAAATCGAAAATCGATAGTTCTATTAATAAAATGCATTTCAAGCGGTAATTAATGCTATTAACAAAAATTAATTTTTCAAAGGTATCATTATCCTTGGGGGATTCATAAGAACATGGCATAATTATCAATCAGCTGATGATCCCTGACTAGTCCAGGACTAAACCGCCCAAGCTAAGCAGGGGTCAACCCATTTGCAGCCCAGTTGTATTTATAGTATAAATAAGGATCACAATGGATATTTGTTTAGTTTATTTTTAAACAAAGTTTTAAAAACATAAATTTAGGCCGAAGGCTTGCCAAGCCGGCGCTTAAAAATGCTCGACAGTTTTTAATAAATTATTAACAATAATTAACATTATTAATAAATAATAAATTAATAATATTTAGTGTGCTCACGAAGTCGCGTATAAAATGCGACATACAAAGTGTAACAAGTTTCGGTGAGGAAAATTCAATTTCAATGCATACAAGATATAGTTTATAGATATGGGTCGGAGAGCAGAAGATGGAATTGATTGAAGGGTCAGCCACTTTGTTGCTTGCTTTGAAATTTGCAGATCTTGTTCCACAGTACCAACACGAAAATACATATATAATACTCAAAGAAAAGTGCGTCATTTTGTAAAACCAGAAGTAGAGGATGGACAAGGAATTTATAGTGTTTGAATTCATCTATATTCAGACATCCAACCGCTTCTGCAAACAAAAGACATGACTTAACCCTCTACTGCATGAGCATAGAAATAATAAAGGAAAAAATTTTTTGAATGTAATTATGTGTTTATTTAGGCCAAAATAATATATATTTGGACTTTTTTTTTTTTTTGGGGGCATAGTTTGGGGTGGGGGAAATGGGGCCATATATGGCTTTGTATGCATTCAGCTGATTCCAGAGTTTGCCATATATGGCTCTGTATGCATGTATGCATTACTTCATGTGAAAGTTGGTGAAACAGTTTCTTTTGTCGTTGTAGCATAGAAATACATTGCATTTCTCACAAAAGGTGTATGAGCGGAAAGAACAATCGTTTTTGCAGAGTTGCCTATGCTTTTTCCAGGTGGGAAAATGCCCAATATGGTCCTCCCGAACAGAATTCAATGGAATTTCCTGGTGCTTTCGTCTTTTGCTGGTAGTAGGAGTACCTTCCCTACTTGTACACGGGGATGAAGTTGGAGTCATCGCAGGTCGTCCGCGCTTCTTTACTTTTCCTGCCTTGCACAGGTGCTCAGCTATTAAAAGCTTGAAATCGAAGAGTGGCATATACTGATCTGACTTTCGACGCCATAGAATCCATGAATTCACTACGCCATATCAATCATGTGAAAAAATATTTTCTTATACCATTTTCTTGAGCGCAATTGAATTCTATAAAGTCCAAGTAAAGAATCCAGTAAGTCAACGCCACCCGTATAATTATTGTAAACATCAACTGCCTTAGGAGAGTTGATTTCTACATACTTTTTGTCTTTCTTACTGAATCGTTTTTTTGTTGTAACAGGATTGCTTCCCACGTAACTAGAAAGAATGTTGACTACTTTATTGTCAAACCAAGAGACGAGGCCAAGCTGAACTCCATCGATAATAGCTACTTTTTCGACCATGCTTCCACGTCCTTGGCTTTTCAACTCTTTTTCAGTTGGCATCTTTGAATTGGGTACTCGATTGATTCTTACCGTACCTAAAGCTAATATACCATTTTTCATAAGGTAGACTTCAAGATTTGGACTATTGAACCAATTGTCGAAAAATAATTTGTAGTTTTTTCCTTTTGGTACGGTTGCCGATAGCCTAGATACAACATTTCCGCTTACTCCCAAATTAGGCGCTCCCTCCGGATATGTATCACTTTGGGCTCCCGCAAAAATATCAAAGTCGTAGCTAAAACCTGATACTCCACTCAAAACAAAATTTTTGAAGCCCCATTTGTGAGGTTTTGCCGGATTATATTGTTTTAAGTGGTGACGGCACTTCGTGGGAATAATTTGCTCGTCAACCACCAAATGTTCTTCCTTAGGTACGAGCAGTAATTGATTACGGATTTTGTCCAGCACCGGTCGAATCTTTAATAGCTTGTCAAACCCGGCTTCCCCTGCCAACTTCATATCGTTATTATTGTTAAAGTGCAGAAAACGTTTTATAGTTTCCCATCGGTTGCAACTCATTGTGCCATATATAATTTCTTGACCCAGAGTCGAATTCCAATAGAGTCTTGAAGATGGTAATTGTACCAACGACATGTATATGACCATGCCTATAAATTGATCTACTTCATTTCGAGTAATACCAGCGGGCTTATTTATATCAACTTGGAGTGCATATAGATTTGACTGATCAACCAAGAAATTCATCAGATCGTCGTTGAAAAAAAATTAAAAAAGTCTGCCGGTGTCTCCAGTTCATTGATACAAGTTGAAAGATTGGTATTTCCTTGAAATGGAAAGGTCTCATTCAAATACGGTGGTAAGTGACCAGCTTTCCATATCGGTGCTTCTGTCTTTTTTCTTGGCACTGGCTTTGGCTTTGCTTTAGAAGTGCACGGCTTTTCACAGATGTCATCGGAACTACTCTCATCGGTCTCCGAAATATAAACATCTTCCTCTTGGATTTTTTGATTTTCAACAACTTCGTCTTCGGAATCGGCTATGCTGTCATCATCACTTTGAAACGGATCATCGATTTCGTTCACGTATTGCAAACTACCGTAAAATAATTGTGCATTCATTTCTAAAAGAAAACAAGTGCAATTGTTAATCAGTTGATGATCCGTGACTAGCCCAAGAGTAGACCGCGCGAGCTTGGCAAAGGTCAACCCATTTGCAGCCCAGGATTCATAAAAACTTGATATAATTATTACAAAATGTGAATCACTTATCATCAGCCATGATTAGCCCAGGCGTAGACCGCGCTAGCTTAACAAAGGTCAACCCATTTGCAACTCAGGATTCATAAGAAATTGACATAATTATTATAAAATGTCCATCAGTTATCATCAGCCCTGACTAGCCCAGGAGCAGACCGCGCGAGCTAAAGTATAGGAACTTTATAGAATAATTACAAAATGTCAATCAGTTATCATCAGCTCTGACTAGTCCAGGACTAGACCGCGCAAGCTAAGCAAGGGTTAACCCATTTGCAGCCCAGTTGTCTTTATAGTATAAATAAGGATCACAATGGATATTTATTTGTTTAAATTTTTTTTAAACTAAGTTTTAAACACACATATTTAAGCCCAAGACTTGTGAAGCCGTTGCTTAAAAATCCACAGACAATTTTTATAAATTATAAACAATAATTAACATTATTAATAAATAATAAATTAATTTTTAGTGTGCTCACGAAGTCGCGTACAAAATGCGAAATACAAAGTGTAACAAGTTTCGGTGTGGAAAATGCAATTTCAAAGCATACAAGATATAGTTTATAGATAAGGAGTGGAGAGTAGAAGATGGAATTGATTGAAGGCTCAGCCACTTTGTTGCTTGCTTTGAAATTTGCAGATCTCGTTCCACAGTACCAACACGAAAAAACATGTATAATACTCAAAGAAAAGTGCGTCATTTTGTAAAACCACAAGTAGAGGATGGACAAGGAATTTATAGTGTTTGAATTCATCTATATTTAGACATCCAAACGCTTCTGCAAACAAAAGACATAACTTAATGTTAAAAAAAAATTCCAAATATGATTTTTGCGCATATTGCTGTTTTTTATTTACCATTTATGTTGACTTATATTTTAATTCTAATTCCAGCTTGTGAAGTCTTTCTTGTTTCTCCAGCTCTAACTTCTTAAGCTTGAAATCGTTTTCCATTTTTCTTTCCTCCAGCTGCAGTCGTCGTTCTTCAACTTCTTTGGCCCACAAAAATTTCTCCTTTTCCAATTTAAGCGTCTCCTCACGATGTTGAGCACGCTGTGCATCCAGTGCCATCAATTGCAAAATCGAATTATTTGGCGCCGTCCTTCGTTTAACTTTTGGTTTACAAGTGTAGTCAATAGAGTCATCCTGCTCTGATCTGGGTGCACTACTGGGCGTGTATTCATCCTCGCAGTTGACCATAGAAGTAGATGGTCCATTTGCTTCGTACGTCTGCGTTTCAGGCACTTCCGTTTTGACATTTATTTTTTTGCCGCCCAAAAAGATATCGCTTAATTGATTGTAGTGTGGACAGAGCCTTAAGATCTTTTCTGCAAATATATATAGAATGTGTGTAAGACAGCAACAGGCAGGATTGCAATCTTAAGCCATACTTTGCACAGTTCTATCGAATTCGACATCATTGACGCCGGCACCAGTGGACATTATAAAAGCCTCTGCTTTTTTCAAATTGGTCTTCAAATGGCGCACTTTATATTTAACCAAGCTCCAGTTGGCCTCAATTTTTGTCTCATCCAACAATTTCTTGTAATATAGTTGGGCAGTGGGTCTCTAAAATAAGTTTAAATAAATTAAAAATGATAACAAATTATGGGTTTTAATCGTACCTCGATATTTCTGTGCGCCTGCATGTAGGTTAGTATATCGACTATCTCCTTTTCGGTCCATTTCTTCTGCTCATATACCTTGCGTTTGCGTGTTTGCTGATCTTCCACTGCAAAGATATGAAATTTGAAATATTTAATTAACAAAACCTGGTTTTTACTTACATTTTTTGGTTGTTTAAAACAGCTTTTTAATTTTCTTTGGCACTACAAGCACTAATTAAAATTTAATTTTTGTAGTCAAGAGCCTGGTCGAAGCAAGCGTTGTCGTTTTTTTTACACAACTTCGTGAACAAACCTAATCATTTTTGTTACTTCTAGTAGGTTGCTTAGTTTTCAGCCTCAATTGTTTCTTAAAATTTAAATACAAAACTTCAAAAGGAACATAAACTTTGAGTTTATATAAGTTTTTAAATAAAGCAAGCGTGACAAACTTCAATTTTATGATCTCCACACAGACTTTGGTTGCATTTTATGCAGGTCGCCTTGGTCATTCGACGTTTGGATGAAGGACAATATGAGCACATCTTTCGCTTTTTAGGTCCTTTTGGTAGTATGATATTTTCAGACTCATTGGCGCTGTCAATGGAGAGTACTTTTTGTATCTCCGCTTTAACATTTTTGGATACGGGAGTTTCAAGTCGTTCATTTAAATGATTTTTGACAAGACCCAAAAACAGATTTTTCATAAAATGTTCGCGTTTAAGCGGCTTTTGCTCAGTTTTAGCTATATTATGGGTATAAACTATATAGGAGTTGATGAAAGCCATATCTAACATGGTGAAAAACATGCACAAAGGCCAGCTGCCTGTTCTCCTGGAACAGCTCATCTGATCGAGTGTATTAGCTGCTCCTTTGGTTTGGTTATAAAATTCGTACATGTCTGGCCTTTTTGAGTTCGGATTTAAAGCGCCTTCTTCATTGCGTGATGACAAAAGATAAATTGATTTGCTTTGTTTTAGTTTATAGGATAGTAACGTGAGATTGTTGTTGTCATAGCAAAACATGGAAGTACCGCATTTGCGTCGCTTTTTATCTATGAGCTCTGCGGGGATTTCCTTTTTATTTGAGCGCAGTGAGCCCACCAATGTCAAATTATATGGCGGCTTAGCCAAAGCCTGCGCCAGCGGTACGGAAGTGTATACCGTGTCCATGGTAACATTTCTATAAGAGCCATGCACACTCTTCGTCAGCTCTTTAACGTAGAACTCTTCAGGGCACTCATTTTTGGTATCTGCTACCTTGCCCAAATGTGGCAAAGCATTCACAATGTACTTAGTTTCACTATCCGACAACGTCAACAATTTAAGCCCATATTTGCCTGCTTTATTTGGCTTAAAAATGCGAAAACTGCACTCCCCTCTAAATGGTAATAGCTGCTCCTGTATGGTTAGATTTGCCGCAGGACTATAATTTTCTCTGCATTGTTGTACAAATATTTCCCATATTTTTCGGATGGGCGCAAATTTGTCAGCAGCTGTTTCCAAACACGCCGACTTATCTTCAAAACGCAAACGACTCAAAAGAAATTGAAATCTGGCTCTGGAAGTAATGCTTATATACTGAGATCCACAGAAGGACCTATCAAATAAATCCTCCACAGGTAAATGTTGATCTTTTTTAAACGCTGTCAACACTAATATGCCCAATAGCGCTAATATTTCACTTTCCGAGGTGTTACGTTTTTGTGTGGCATTTGGAGTCGTTTCCTCGAATTTACGTTGGGTTATTTCCACATTTGTCCAGGCTACAATTTCATTGATGATGTCTTTGGTTATAAACATTTGAAAACATTCAAGTGGTTCGGTAATATTTTGACATTGATATGTTGTGCCTCCACGACTTAGATAGGAAATATTTTCGCGTTTTATGTTGGGTTTGGCAAAGGACCAGATATGACCATTTTTCCCGCGTAGTGGTAGCTCACTGGAGTAGTTTGTTTCAAGCGAATTGAGCGCAGTTTCAGCGCCATCGGTATCAGTTTCGTCCTCCGTTGAGCTGGTATTTTGTGAGCACTCGTAGGGTTCTACTTTTATGGGAGTGTTTATATCACTTTGTTGGCTCTCACATTCATCGTTGTTATCGTTCCATGATAGAAATTGTGGCTTTTGTTCATCCTCATCATCATCTATCAATTAAGCACAAAAAGAAACAAAAATACACACAAAAACCTAAATGAGCGGAATCCCACTTATGAAGTTTGTGTACAAAGTGTTTTAAAGTCGATTCGTTAAAATCAGACATGTGGGCTAAAGGTAGCACGGTCAGGTCAACTCAGAGGGATAAACGGGCATTTGTTTGCAAAAATTGCTTTGGATAAAAATGCTTTTTCGTAATATATAAGAGCTAGTATAACAAGAAGCTTTACCAAGTAGAATATGGACCCGGCAAAGGAGCAGTTTGTGGCTTCATTTGAAGTACCAGCAGCGCCGTAGCCAGGATCGTCGCAGGCGCTCAGTCAGCTGAGGGGGCGCTCAGCCCAGCTCAGGGGACTCTCAGCGCCCCCTCGCGCCTACCTGGCTACGGCCCTGAGTACCAGTCATTAATATTTCAGAGAGTGGAACAGCTGGGAAGCCATTTCCTTTAGCTTGTATTTACATGCACAGTTGGTCCATTTAACCATCTTATAATATCTAGTATGTAGCTCTTTTTAAAGGCAAATATGTACAGGCAGTTGCTACATAGCCTTCTACATCAAACATTCTTCGTAAACTGTATAAAGTATCTATACCAAAGTCGGTCTTGTCCGACTTTATATTGTTGCTGTTTTTAAACGCACCTTCAAGTTTGACCTTATGACCACCTAATCCACTGAATGCTGAGACGCCTGCTTCGCCTGCAAATTGCTTCAACTTCAGTACGTTTATTTTGTATATACATTAAAGTACACTCACTGTAGCTTTCCTGGCCGTAAAATGCTCTGTTGTTGTTGTCTGTTGCGCTGACGGAGCTGGACGCTCCAGTTTCATCTAAAGGATCCAAAATATTGTCCTCCACTTTTATGATAGAGTATAGCTCGGCTTGCTCATCCTCCTCATCGCTCATTTTTGAGGCAGCAGATTCGTTCAATTCATCCTTAATTCTTGATGCAGCTGATTCGTTCAATTCAGCCTTAATTTTTGTAAGCGCATTAAATTTATAGCTTTTATTTGTGTTTTTTATTAGTTTTTTACTTACCATTTTAAAGTTTTCTAGCCACAAATTTCCAGTGAAAAAATGCTGGCTGCTTTTGTGGCACTAACAGAGGCAACAAGCCGCAGTAGCAACTAAATTGTTGCTAGCGGCTTGTTCAACTTCGAAATTTTGAAGTACGTACCAACAAATAACGCCAAGCGCGCAGCAACTAAGTAAATTCTTATTAGTTGTATTAAAAAAAATTGTTTTAAACAAACTCCGTCTTTTGCACTTCACTTTGCTTAAAACAACGCTTTAGTGCTGCCAATATGCGTCAAGTGTCAATATATGCCTATCGATAGCAGCTTTAACGATAGCTGCACATCGTTTAGCTAACACATCGATATTACTGTAGATGTGTACACACTGTTTTGGCGCAAGCAAACAAGCAGCTCGCCAACTTTGTTCATTCAAATTTAAAAGCTTGACGTAAACGTATCGCGCGCATTAAGCTTGCTAAAAAAAAAAAATAACGAACGCTGTGCTAAGCGCGGCTGGCAAATTGTGCAATAAAACAAATAATTTAAAATATTCTTTACAAATCAATATTACAAAAAATGTACTTTGCAATCGAACGTTATTGATTAACAAATCATACAAAGTGTTGGTGTTGCTGTGCTAGTGAGTGTTGACTGTGTTTGTGTATTATTTAAGCCGCGCCAACTGCATTGTTTTGACTTTGAGCCCCACCGATTTCGGCAAAGCCCCCCCCGCGTAAGCGCACGCTGCTCTTTGGTGCTGCCCCGCGTCGCGCTGCCCGTAAAACGCGTGCGTGTTGTAACTTTTGATTAGCGTTTTTTGTGCGCGATTCGAGTGGAGTCGTCTTCGAGTCAGTACGTCGGTCCTCTTTGAGTGACTACCTTTTGGAACATTGCGCTTGCGTTTTTGGCGTAGTTGTTTGGATACTTATCGCCGCCTACATCGCATATTTTTAATGGTACTGCAAAAGGTAAGCTTGAAAGGAACGACGAGGAGCACAAAACTTCAAAGAATGCATGCCTCACGAGTTTCGAAATATGCTCGTTGAATTTGTAATGCAAGCCAGCCATTTATTTTGAAATTCTTTAAGCATACACATAAATATAGCCTTTAAATTGTTTTTGCAACGATAATCTTGGAATGAAGTGGTTTTTGGTGAGACATTCTGTTTAGATTCTTATATAGCGGCGCGCTGGCTTGACTTGATGGATTCATGAGCATCAATGTGGGCTGTTTTGGATGCTGTAGGCGATGACATCATGGCTAAAATTGAAAGAGCAAAAGTTTTGCCAAATGTATTGTATAAAAGCCACAATACAAGTGTGGCTGAAGAAAGAAAGGCAGCCAAAGCAAAGAATGGCTAAAAAGCCCAAAAATCGGCTTGTATGCGCTTGTAAGTCATTAATCACAAGCGAAATTTGTAGTTAACGCCAAACGCACTTTACAAACTTTTGGAAACTACAACAACAACACCCATTACCTTTTAAATTAAACCTGGCTAGATGTTTGTCTCTAAATGCTTGCTCAACTTTTATGGCTTTTAACATTTAGCCATTTCCTATCAAAAAACCGCCTAATTTGGCCACAAATTCTAAAAGCTGATAAGCACTTATGCGTATTTTAATGGCTGTCCAAAGTAGTAACTCAAAAATAGACAATTTGTAAAGCTTTTTGTTTACTTTGATTGATACGAACGAACTTTAAATCTTTGAAAGACAATAAAAATCTGGCTGGCTGGGCAACATAGGCGTCATAAAGTGCCAAATCAAATGACCAAATAAAAAAAAAAACCAAACGTCAAGTCATTCCGAAATGAAACACTTGCGCTGCTTTGGCTCTGGCCAGACAGATATGACCTTGAGGGTAATAACTCTTGGAGCTGGCTAATGTTTTCGTTAGTCATGCCTGGAATGCAGCTCAACAGCATTGGCCATAGTTGGCTTTGGCAGCAGCTGCAAAAACCGATTTACACAAAACAAAACCGGATGGCATCTAACATTTATGCAAGCCAACCCACACACAAGCACACATATGTACATATGTACATAATATATGTATATAGCAAAGAACTTCAAACATTCCAGCTTAAGAACAACTTTTGCTATCTAATTAAATGCGCATAATATGCCACATAGCCGCTTAAATTTTGAAAAAACCATAAAAAATACTTAAATAATTTCACAAAAAAATTCCAATGCTTTTATATACCAGCAAATTTACAATAAGAATCAAACCAATAAATACGTTATGTATATATTTATATAGATACAACTACTACGGCAGAAGCTCTTAAAAGTGAGAATATGCCAGAGAAGCGAAACCAGTCAGCCAGTTTGGCCCGTATCTAATGGGGCGCGGGGGCTACATTGAGTAAACAAAATTAGAAATAAACTGGTTAGAAATACGCACACACATATACACACTCACACATACACACACTTAAGTAGCCTATAGCTGTTTTTCTGTTTTTTAAGATTCCAAAACCTTGATGGCGCATCTTGACTCTATAAAAGCATTTAGGCTATACAAGTACTTGGAAATTTTGAAGCCATCTATAATATATACATTAAATTCCAAATAATCAAGCCTTTAATTTGGCATATAATTTAAGCAGTTGTTTACTGTTTACGTTTTAGCCAAGTGCAGCTGCTGTCCAATATTTCAGTCAATTAGAGTGTTTACGTTCATTGAGGTTAATTTTATTTTTTGAAAACAAATTAAAAACATTCCATTTGGCAATTATTGCAAATTTTTTTATAATTTAAATAATTTGCAAAGTCAATAATTTGTTTTTATTGCAAAAATTTAACATAGTATATTTGGGGACGCTCCCCTGGATTTCGGCAAAAACAAGGCAAAGTTTGTATTTCTTTTGTGGGACAATGAAATGACGTTTATTTTTAAAGAATTGAAAAAAGTAAAAAAATTTGCGAGCGAAACATGGTCCCCGAACTGCAACTCTGCCGCCTTTTGTAGTGACCAGAAATCAAAAATTTTTTACATTACTTGAATGGAGTCAGTCCTTGGACTCACACCACTGCATATTTTCATCAAAAAGTCAGCCATGCAGAGTCTACTACCTATCCAGATCACATCTGGACTCTTAGCAAGTGACACTGGTCATGCCGCACTTATTTATTCCCTTCCTGACGTATCGATCTGCTCTAGATCAGATCTTATGATCACGGAACTTTTTCACAACAGGAAATTTAGATCTCTTCTCCCTAGTCGGGAGACTTGGGATGATGGCAGCCCCTGTGGAAACCCCCGATGGCAACAATGTTTCACGGATGGGTCCAAAACTGAGCAGGCTGTAGGTGTTGGAATCGTTGGACCCAACACCAGAATCTCTACCGCAATGGGCATCTGGCCCAGCGTCTTTCAAGCGGAGATTCATGCCATAGAGATCTGCGTCCTTAATATCCTTCTCAAGGGAACTAGGGGCGCACACATATGCATTTTTTCAGATAGCCAAACTGCCATTAGGGCATTGTCTTCCTGGAGCATCTCCTCCCGGATGGTTAAAGAATGCTATAACTACCTCCAAATCCTATCCGCCCGGAACAAAGTCGTGCTATGTTAGGTGCCTGGACACTCGAGCGTGGATGGTAACGCGATCGCTGATCGCCTCCACCCAGACTACATCTCTTGCGCCGTTTTGTGGTATTGGTTGGTCCACGATCAGAACCATGATAAACAAATGGGCCGCAGGAGAACATAGGAGATACTGGTTCTCCCTTCCGGGGCTTCGTCAAGCAAAAGTGCTTGTCAAACCTCTGGATGCAATCAAAACAAAAGGTCTTGGCAGAGCGGAGCTCCTGGTAGCTGACCTATCTGGTCACCACACTGTTAGATATCATCTACAGAAAATTGGCCTATCGGATTGATTTTCATGATCTTTAAATTAAATTTTTTTTTCTAGAAATGAGTTTATCATCATGTCAATATTAGTTTTTGTAAATATTTGTTTGAAGAGTAATGAGGGAGGATCAATATCATATCAAATATTTTGTTTAGCTTTGTAGTTTTTTAAATAAGTTTTGGAACTGCTTCCCCATACTTCACTGCCATATATAAGTGAAATTGAGTAATTATAATTTCACTGAAAATATGTAAAATCAGAGAAGGATGTAGGTCTTTCGACTTAAAGGTGGAACATGAAATTTAACATTCATAAATATTAAAATTTAACGTAATAAACTACCAATTTTCTTAAGAACTTAGTCCTTCAATTAATTTTGTAAGGGATGACGAGACGGAGCAGGAGAAGAAATAAAATTATGCCTTTAAAATACGCCTCAGTTAATGATTTTTTTTGTGAGCATTGAAAGCGGTCAAATTTTGTGAGATAACTTAAAAGCCTTAAAAGTTTTACGACCATGTCCATTTATAATATTCTGTATCTACTGAGTGAATGGAGTTATTTGCAAGAATTGTCCAACACAATGAGTAAGATTTGATTATTAACTGAATGACAGAAGAAATTACCAAGAACTGTTAAATTCAATGAGTAACCATTTTTTTTTTTTTTGTTAATGACGACAAAAAGTTAATAAGAATGGCCAAATCCAATGACTAACATGTGATTAGGCCATTAAAGTACAATTAGCACTGTTAACTTTTTTTCTAACGAATTAAAATTTAAGCAAGTTCGTGTCCTAAGTCTTTTGTTTAAACTTTAGAAGTAAAGTTCTGTGCCTCAAGCATTCTACTTATCTAACGATGAAATAAACAAAATCACTGAAAATATTAGTATGTAATATTATTATTATTATTTGAAATAATTTATTTATTATTCACGGATAAATTGTAAATAAAATAAACCAAAAAAAAAATATATATTGTATATTCCTCAAAGTTAAAACTTGTGACAAAGCCTTAGGTTCTTAAAAATAATAATTATTATTGGCTGCTGAAATAAATTTAAAAAAAGAAATTCACACCTTACAAATGACAGGGCCATATGTATTTTAAGCCAAAATATAAAATCTTCCAAGGGTTAATAAAGAAGGGTAATAAAGAACCTAATAATACGAAGTCTTTTGGAGGCTAATTTAAAAGCTTAATATTCTGAGGATTTTTGACTGTCCAAAAGTATATGATACAAAATAATGCTGGATAAAAAGTAAAGCTTTGACTTGATTGATTTCGGAGATCACTCCAATGCTTATTTTATGTTTTTTGGTTGATTACAATCAGAAGTCCCAAAAAAATCTAAACGCTGAGCTGCTGCAGATTTTACTACTATTTATGGTTTTCAACGATATTTTTAATATTATTTTGCATATTAAAAACATCGTTGAAAACCATAAATTGAAAAATGTACTTTTGAAGAAATTCTCAGAACCCACGTGTGCTGCGGTTTTTATTTAATTAAATCTTTAAGCCAAGTTAAGTGTCCTAAATCATTCGATTTTAGTTCTAGCATGTCTAAGAGAATAGTTAAGAATAATAAAATTTGTATTATTTTTTTTTTTGTAAGACCCAACAAATCGTTGTAGCATATAAGAAATAAATTTACTTTCGTTCTACAGAATTAATAGCCAAGAAATTAATACGTTTCGCTCTTTCGCTCGAAGTCTTGTGGGTAAGCTCATTCGTTTAGATGCAAAAATTGCACGAAAAATACCCAAGAATTAATTAAAAATTCCATTAATAAGTTCCACTTTTGAAACTTCGCTAAAGTTAAACAAGATATTTGTAAAACTAAATTTCAAATAAATTTCAAGAAGTTTCTGTCGTAAGTCTTTCGTTGGATATTTTCGCAGAAAGTTCGTTGCCTAAGTCATTCATTTTAAAGCCAAAATGCCATGACAAATACCCTAGAATTAATTAGGAATTTCATTAATAAGTTCCACTTTGCAACTTCGCTGTATTAAATCCAGATATTTGTTGAACTAAATCTTAGTCAAAAGGTTTGTCCCAAGTCTTTTATTTGATATTTTCATACAAAGTTCGTTGCCTAAGTCATCTATTTTAGTGCCAAAAAGGCGCGAGAAATATCCAAGAATGAATTAAAAATGCCATTAATAACTTTTTTTTTAACTTCGCTAAAGGAAATCAAGATATTTGTTGAACTAATTTTTAGCGAAGAAACAAAATTCAAGAAGTTTCTGTCATTCGTTTTAATGCCAAAATGGCATGAAAAATGCCCAGAATTAATTAAAAATTCTATTAATAAGTTCCACTTTTGCAACTTCGCTAAAGTTGAACAAAATATTTGTTGAACTAAATCTTAGCCCTGAAATAAATTTTAAGAAGTTCTTTCATTTGATTTTTTCGCACAAAGTTCGCTGCCTAAGTCATTCGTTTTAATGCCAAATTGGCATGAGAAATATCCAAGAATTAATTAGGAATTTCAATAATAAGTTCCACTTTGCAACTTCGCTAAAATAAATCAAGATATTTCTTTGAACTAAATTTTAGCCATGAAAAAAATTTCAAGAAGTTCTTTCATTTGATATTTTTGCACAAAGTTCGTTGCCTAAATCATTCATATTTATGCCAAAATGGCGTGAAAAATATCCAAGAATTAATCCAAATTGCCATTAATAAGTTCCACTTTGGTTGGTTTGGGTGCCGTTTGAGTGACAACATATTTAAACTCAATTAGCGCTAATGCGCCATTTTGTTACACCACTTATGGGAACCACTGCTGTTCGGTTTACTCAAACCATCTCGATCCGATAATAAACCTGCTGATGTCGTCTATGTTCTTTTCGCCAAGTCACGTAGGCTTCCTAACGCGAAGCTTCCTAGTGCTCTGTTGTGTAAGGACCCCAATCGTGGTCACTCACATAAATAATGATAAACTGTCTCTTCTGTGTTCTCCTGGTCACAGCTTCGGCATCTGACGTTGTAGGGCCAGCCCATTTTCTTTGCATGGTCTCCTAACGGCCAATGTCCGGTTATTGTCGATGCTATTCTGAAGATCATTGTTCTTGGCTTGCTTAGCAGTTCGGCCGTTCTAGGCTTGTCGTATCGCGGCCAAATTTCCTTTGCAATCTTGCAAGTGCCAATATTTTTCCATCTGGTTTCAGCCTTGTTCTGAGCTCGCAGAAGAAGTTCTCTCTTGATAGCGCTGAGTGGGTATTTGACAGCTACCTTCGCTGCTTCCCCATCTAATGCTCCTTTTCTCGCCAGTTCATCAGCCTTTTCATTCCCGTATATGTTCCTATGTCCGGGAACCCATACGAGAGCGATGTTCATTCTGCTTGCAAGGGCATTGTGATCTTCTTTGCATTGTCTGATGATTTCTGAGTTCACGGTTGGCGATTTGATCGCCAGCCAAGCTGCTTGACTGTCGGAGAATATACACACCTCCGCCAGCTGACTCGGATGATTATTCAACACCTTACATGCTTCTCTGATGCCAAAGACTTCCGCCTGGAAGATGCTGTTTCTGCTGCCTAGGCCATAGGAGAGAGATACTTCGAGTTCGTCTGAGTAGACCCCTGCTCCTACACCACGATCCATCTTGGATCCGTCAGTATAGATTGCAGCTGCGTCTGCTCTCATTACCCTTTCGTGTCGGGAATCTAACGCCGAACCTCTTCTTGAAGTCCAGTACTGGTGTTATGTAATCTGTTGATTTGCTAGTCTCTTCGCCCTTCAGAATGCTGCCATGTCCGAAGGTACTAGTCCTCCAGAGTCCAGTTTCTTTGATTCTGGTGGCCGTGTTTGCTGCAGTTAGCTTTAATTGGATGTCAATCGGAATCATATTCAGGATCACATTTAACGACTCTGCTGGGCATGATCTAATTACTCCCGTAACACTTGGACAGGCTGCTCGTTGCAGTGTACTTAGTCTCCTGATGTTGTATTGCCTGCTCAATGCTGGCCACCATACAAGCGCACCATATGTAATGATGGGTCGTACGATGGCTGTATACACCCATATGCCAATCTTAGGGTTCAGACCCCAGTTCCTGCTCCACTTTGGAACTTCGCTAAAGGAAATCAAGATATTTTTTGAACTAAATAAATTTTAGCCATAAAAATAATATGTAGTGATGGTTCAAAAAGTTTTGTCTTAAGTCTTTTGTTTGATATTTTCATGCAAAGTTCGTTGCCTAAGTCATTCGTTTTGATGCCAACTTAACAGCAGGAACAGGCCAAGCCAATAAATCACATCAAATATGTTTTGTTCTTAAAAGTAGAGCCATCTTTTGTGGAATACAATGAACATCACTTTTGTTCTACTTGAATTATTATTAACCATGAAATTAATAGGCAGCGCTAAAACAAGTTCGTGTCCTAAGTCTTTCGTTTGTTGCGAGTTCGTTGCCTAAGTCATTACATACGATTTGATGCCAATCGATAGCCTTACTTTTGCAATCGATTTCAATTAAACTGCCAAAGTATTTCAATGCCACAGCCGCCGTCAGATGATTAAACATGCATACCATGGAGCCCCCCATTTGTAAGCGTTTCGTGTAAAAATTGCTATAATCGCGCATCCAATTGCGTAAACGACGAAACAATTAATCAGCTGGCTTTGGCGCGTGTTTTGTTGCCACAATTAAAAACGTGACCTCAAGCCAATATTTATACAATATAAATCGAATAGCAATGGTTTATTTCCTTCGAAATTTAGATCAAGTATTTAACACATATTTTTTCAACGGAACCAAAAGATGCATATCTAATAAATTGCTGGCAAAAATATTGGCCAGGGGGCTTCTAAACAAAGGCGCGAAATTTGTTTTTGCCGCTAACGACTTTTTAACAAAAAGTGGAAAATAATAATAGAAACAAACGATGTGAAAGGTGAAACAGGTTTTTGTTAATAAATAAATACCTAGCGCATATATTTTTGTTTAATAAATAGCAGGTGTATGCGAATGACAGCTACAAGTCGCAAGTAAATGGTAAAGCTGGTAAAGATGCTACTTGCTCGTCGTAAGCATTTTGTATAATTTATTAAAAGCAAAAATATTTTATTAATGATTTAATGTTTATAAATATAATTTACGTTGAAGCGCAACAGCAGTTAAAGTACAAACAGCAAGCATATAAAAAATGAACTTGAGTTCATATAAAGTAACTATATACTTATAATAAAAAAAATATATATATTATATACTACCTGTAGCTGTAGCTGTCAGGCAGTGCGGCGGTTCCGCTGCCAGCCTAATCTTCTCAATGTGACTCAAGTTAAGGTCTGCAGTCTCCATATCTCAGTCTGTGCGGCTGTCTGGGCAACTACGACGAAACCTTCTAATACCAAAAAGCCACTCAGCCAAAACGACCATCATTTTATATAGCTTGGCATTGTTGTTGTTGTAGTTGTTGTTAACTATATGAAATATGATCTTATAGGCAATGTTTATGTTGGCAATAAATGTCTTGGACACAGTTAACAGCAAATTGTAGATTGTATGGCTTGTGCGCTAACTTGGTCGAAAGATCAAGCTATAACAATTATGGGGGAGTTACTTATAATACTTCATTTGAACCCTGAACTCTAATGCGTTTTTTTTTTGACCATTTTGTTGGCCTTGTCGTAAAGCTGTGCAGCTTGTTTGGCTGGATTCTAGCGTGAAAGTTGAAATTTTGTTGGTCTTAAGTAGCTTTCCATAAGCAGTTAAAATATTATAATTGTTTGGCTGAAAAAAAAAAAACACCCAAAAGGCAGCTTAAATTTCAATAAAACAAAAACAACAACATCAACCGGGCGCGCTAGAAATATGCTAAATTAAAAAAATTCGAAAAAAAAAACGAAAGACTTAAGACACGAACTTGTTGCACCAGTTGGACGACACCTTAGCTGGGAACTCTACAGATATACCGATAACCAAACAACTCACATGCCTTAATTTAAGTGTCTAACGCTGTTTACATATTTATTTATGCATATTTATGTTATAAATAAATTATGTTTCATGGCTAAGCCTGTTCGCTTTGGTTTTTGTAACTTACCAAATTAATTCAAAAAATCAATACAAAAAAATGTTTAAAGCTCCAACAATGTGATACGCATCAATTTTTTTGTTTAGTTTCTTTTATAAATGCATTCCAAAGTAAAATAGAAAACAAATTAAAATTAAATAAAAAAGTAAAAACAAATATTAATACAACAAAAACAAATACCTGCGCCTAACAACAACTTTCACTGACCAAGCAAAAAAAACTTATAGAGTATTAACGAAAGTCACACGTTTGCACACACATATGAATGCACTTGAACACAACTATTGTAACGTATCGTATCTTATATACTATGTACTCATATATTATATATACTATATATATACATATATCATCGTCAGTGGCATTTGTAGTGAGATGTGTTTATTTTACTAATTAATTTCATTGACAAGCAATAAGCCATGGGCAGTTTGGGTTAGCAAAGCAACAAACAGTGGCCCAAAGAGCACTCCACACTTAAGCTTCACTTGTTACTTTGTTAATCAAATACTTAAATAGTTCACTGTTTTGTATACCCTTTAGTAAAAGCATAAGGAGTGTGTTAAGTTAGAAGAAACATAGGAACAATGAGTGGATAAGCAGTGAGTAAGACATAGACTGATGGCAGCCCTTGTAGAACCTCCGGTGGCAACAATTGTTCACGGATAGGTCCAAAACTGAGCAGGGTGTAGGTGTTGGAATCGTTCGACCCAAGACCAGAATCTCTACCGCAATGGGCATCTAGCCCAGCGTCTTTCAAGCGGAGATTCATGCCATAGAGATCTGCGCCCTTAGTATCTTTCCCAAGAGAACTAGGGGAGCAAACAAATGCATTTGTTCAGATAGCCAAGCTATCTAAGGAGTGGATAGTAACGACGATCTAACACGATAGGGTGTCTCCACCCTGACTACATCTCCTGTGCCGTTTTGTGGTATTATGGTACAATCAAAACCATGATAAAGAAATGGGCCGCAGGAGAACATAGAAGATACTCCTATCTCCCTTCCGGGGCTTCGTCAAGCAAAAGTGCTTGTAAAACCTCTGGATGCGATCAAGACAAAAGGTCTTGGCAGAGTGGACCTAAAGCTCCTGGTAGCTTACCTATCTGGCCACCACACTGTTAGATATCATCTACAGAAATTGGCCTATCGGATTCTTCAGAGTGCAGACTCTGTCTAGAAGACGATGAAACCACCAGACATATTCTCTGTGACTGCTCAGCGCTGGTATGGGACAGACCCTGTCACATGGGAAAGGAACGGATTAGTCCCTTCCATCTTAGGTCAATACCAACAAAAGACCTACTGCTACTGCGAAAAGTCTTTTGCTTTAACTTAAGGGTATGGTACAAAAGACTTTTTGGTCATAGTGCCCATCCTCTTTGTGAGGAACCCTTTTTCGAACAAAAAAAAAAACACTTAGAGAGAGTGTAGCAAAAAGTACGGGTACTTCTTATTAGCTCGTAAAGATAAATCATGACTCTAAGTTTGATAGAAAAAATGATATCATGCAAAAAACCGTACCAACATATATTCTCTTGGCGCCCCAAATACGAAAACTCGACTTTGGACTTGGAACAAGTTCTCTAACGATCACTGAAAGTATTATCCATTAAGAATTTGCCCCCCAAAAAATGTATTTTTTAATCCTTCGTTTTCTGTATAGTAACAAGGAATATAATTCCATTTATTTTGGTTTTAAATTTTTATATACTGGGTCGATTTTTAATACAATTTTTGGCCATTAGGTTATTTTTAAAGATTCATAATTTGAGGAGAAAATTAAAGCTTCTTCTGTTTAGTCTACAGATTGGAAACACTCCTTTCAGTTTTCTTTTAAACCTGTTATAAAGAGCAATTAGCCTACCAATGTAGGATCTGATTCTCTACAGTACTCAGATTGAAGTCATATTGCTTAGTTAAATCCCCGTCGTATCATTCGCATGCAATGATAATGCATAATTCTTTTTGGTTTGATAATTTTAGCAGTCCGACGTAGCCCAGATCTGAACACCATTTAACCAGGTAGGCGCTATGTTCTGCGGGAAGATCACCAATTTGCTGTGAAGAGAAAAAGAAGGGAGGAGGTAGCCCCTATGGTTAAGAAGCTAATGAGTTCGATCTCTTATTCAAAAGCATACCGCAGCGGTTTTGATGAAGTGCTTGCCATATGTTAGTCGTTGGACAAGATTAATACCGAGATATTTAGCTCACATCAGCGGTATTGGTATATAAAAATTCGGCTGAAAAGTTCCATTTAAGGAAGATCTTCTTTTTTATCAAAATTCGGATTGATTATTCAATATAGTTGCAATCGAGAACAATACTCTAATTATAGCGACTTTTGAACTTTTCAATACCATTTTTATAGTACTATTTGTATTTTGCTTCAAAATAGACCTCAACCTCAGCGATTACCTCTTCATTGGCGCTAAATTTTTTTCCAGCGAGCATTCTTTTGAGGTCTGAGGTCAGTAAAAAGTGGCTGGGGGCCAGATCTGGGGAATTCGGTGGATGTGCAAGTACTTTAAAGCTAAATTCATGCAATTTAGACATCGTTTTTATTGATTTGTGAAACGCTAAATATTTATGAACGACATGTCCAATACGTTTTAATATCTTTTGAGTCTCAGCTATCTCGATCAATTAACTTTACTGTCTTCGAAAATAAAATTGTAGATTTTTTTTAAATTTTAGTCCGTAACAGCCATTTTTGTACTACATTCATCGTCTTTGGTGCTCATCAATTTCTTCTAAATTTACTCAAAATGCCATATCTCAAAAACTAATAGCCCGTCAGCTGTCAAATCTATAGGCGTATCTTTTGAAGGTTAGTACTGATTATAAATAAAAGTGATGAATTCTAATAGATAGAAACGATACCAATCGATCTGTTAGGAGAAGACTAGGATACTTCCCCGAGGTATTCCAGCTAAGGCACTTCTGGTTGGCGGCTCTTGCTCCCATATTTAGTTAGTTTCCCAATTACCTCTCATAGGTTATGTTAGGTTCACCGGTTGACTCCTGGGGGGAGTCATTACCTTTAATTTTTAAACGTAAAATATTTTATTCTTAAAAAAGAAGCAACATTGTCTTTATGTTTGCCAGTAGTCCCAGATACCAGAATCTCTTAAAAAAACTACATTGGACCACTAAAAACTCTTTTTAAGAGCTGTACGTATATGACCGGCCCCCGGATTGGTGTTCCGGAATCGATTTTCCACGGTCCATATACTCAACAAGCCTAGAAGCTACAAATCCATCCAATTTTTACCAGACTGATTGGTCGACACGATTGAACGTCATGCTGTGTGGGTTCAAAATCCAGAACACCTTTCACACTTATTATAAAATACAAAATTATTAGAAAGGCACCTTACTACCATGTTCGCTCTCTGTCCGAGTCAGCTTTTTCTCAAAGACCACGAAAACCGGAAATATGTTGGTTTTTTTGGTTTGGCCCCCTCATTTCCTAAACAGTGTCTTACAGCATACGCCTACATTTTAAGGTTACAATCTAGAATTCAGGTTATTGTACTAAAATCTTTTATAAACTATGTAACAAAGGGCATCTTAAAATGACTTTTTTGTAAAAAACCAGACTCCATGGGCATACAGACTAGCTAGTTCGATTTACTTTCGTGGATAGAGATTTTTGATCTTACTTTTTATTTAAGAACTAATAGTTTCTTTAAAATAAAAAATTCAAAAAATAAAATCAAATATAATTAAGTAAAATTAAATGAAATAAAAAATATTTAAGAAAAAAAAATAAAACAAATCAATCCAAAAAAAATTTAATTAAGACAAGCAAATAAAACAAAAAATATAATAAGTACAAAAAATGAAATAAATGAAAAATATATAATATAACATAACATAACCTAAAATAATAATAAAAAAAATGTATTTAATTTTACACGTGCTTCGTGGTTTTGAAACTGTGAACTACTCTATAATTAGGAAAAAAAATGTAGATAGACAAAGTTTTAAATATTAAAACAATTAATTCATTTATGACAGCCTGTTTGGATAAATGTTTGGATAAAGATAGAATTATTTAAACTATTTTGGACCGGTTTGACTCAAAATTAAAATATAAATTTTTTTATGTATTTTTTAATAGCATCCCCAATTAATTTACCTATTAACAAACCTTTTATCGTTAATGCTAAAATTCAAAGCTCGGAATTTAAAATTATTTTTTTAATTCTTCCGTATAATTCTTGCGAAAAACACGGGTGCGTTAAATAGAGAATTCTTTACACAGTTACTATTTGATTTTTAATTCTTCTTAAAGAACATCTGTAATTTTTGTTTTAACTAAACTCTTTCATTTTTATTTTTTCATTCTTTAGTTTAGCTGATTCCGGCGAAAAAAAAAATTCGTTATATACAGAATTTTTGACACAGTTGCTATATTTTAATTCTTTAATTGTTTATTTAAGGAAATCAATAATTTTTGTTTTAAGTAAAATCTTTTATTTCTGCCTTAATCAAATCTTCTGAAACATTAGGAAATTCATCTTAATAAAAATTTTTGGAACTCCCAAAAATTATATTTTAATGTTTCCTCGCTATGAAAATATTAAAAAAAAAAATATTAAAAACATATTTATAGTTCAACTTTCTGAAAAATTTTTTTTTCGTTATTTGCTATATGTAAATAGGGATACCTTCTACAAAAATTCAGTATGCATAGTAGAAACAAATTCTTAATAGAAAAAAAGAAGAAGTTCGCTGTAGAACAGTTTGTCTTAAGACTATATACGATTAAAGTATAGTAAACAGTCCAAAGTATAGAGTATATTATAGTTGCAATGTTCCGTATCTATTCCCTAATGCCTTTACGGAACCATTTTGGTCCGACCACAAAAGTACTGTTGCCAACTGTTAAGCAAATCCAAGCCAGCAGCAATTAGTGTTATGAGCCAAGTTATCATAAATATTTACCAATCATATTGTTGTTGTTGCTGTTTATTTATATAATTTATTTTTCGGAATTCGATTTTTGATTTTTGTGGTGTATCAATGCGTGACATTAATATTGAGAAATTTTGCGCAAATAGAAATCTGAAAAAATTATGTTACTTTTTCGTGCTGCCAAATCAACCAACTATCAACACTTGGCTAAAAGCGACTTTCTCAGCTTTGGCAGCAAATCAGCTAGTCAAGCACCGTTAATAGACGACAGTGGATATAACGTATGCGTATACTTATATGAGTGAGTGTAAGTGTGTGTCAATGTGTGGCCAGGCTTGTCAACATGCGTCAAGCAACTTATGACAGTCATTGTGCAGTTCATCAATAAGCCATGATTAGAAAGTTTATATGCACAGAGGGGCGTATGCATAAGCTTTTATTAGATAATAAAACGATCATAATAAAAATATGGATGATTATTTTAAAACAATCGGCAATTTGCTCTATAAGCAAAAAGCTATTAAATTAAATGAAATTGTTTAGCTCTAAAAAAAAAATAGCAATATGACATAAAGTTTTAATAGAGTTATTTATTGCCATAAACTAAATCAATTAAAAAGAATTGAGCAAGGTTTATAATTTAATAATTAAATCACATTATTTTTATATAAAAATAATTGGCACTAAGCTACTTTATTTGAACTAAAATTTGCTTTACGAGCTTGGAATAGTTGTTGTTAGCTATTAACGTGTAATAATAATATTAATAATAATATGCTTAGCATGCACTAAAGTTCTCACTATTGCAACTCTAAAATTAATCGGAAATAATTTAATTGTTATTTCCTAATTTATTTACTATTTACTCCAATTAAAAACACGATTCTGTTGTGTTAATTCTACTCTAAATCTAGATATGCAAGGGTTATTCGTCGAGTTCAACTATTGTATAATCCATATTAGCGGAAAGCGTCAGTTTTGAGAAACGAATACTATGTTCAAAATAATCATCAAATCAACTGTTTCTATCTCAAAAGAATTGGGGAAGCATGGTGGGTTTATCTCAAAAAAGTAATATAAAACATTCGGGCGTGCTCCGGGAAACGAATTCGTTTGGTCCTCCCAATTTCAGCAAACTTAATTTTTTATGTGGTTTGAAATCGAATGTTTTGTTCCAAGAGGAACTAAAATGAGCAAAATGGGTTTAACAGCGTATACATATTAAACTAAAATAATTTTTAAATATTCTTTGATATTGTCAAGATCCTATTTATGCCAATTTGACGTTAAATAGTAAATCATCAATTTTTTGAATATTTTTTATTCCCAAATTGACAAATCAAACCGAATTTCTATATGATTCATGGACTTGTCTGAAAAAAATTTAATGTGTTGCTTAAATAGTCCTAAAAAATCCCCTTTTAATCCCTAGTCGTGGATAATTTTCCTCCCTTAGAGCTTAACAATGGGTAAGGGAAATTTTAGGAAAAAGATAAAAATTCAGATTTGGAAGCACGCAAAAATTTATCCGAATAAAATTGTTCACTTTGTTGGTTTTTCCTGTTTCCGAACATCCGTGATTTTATATTTATTTAAAATTGTAGCGTCGAATAATTAGGGAACAAGGTAAATTAAAGCCATAGCAACGTATTTTTATATTACTTAAAGCCTTATCTGGAGTACAAAAAAATTAATTTGATTACGAATATAATAAATGCAAGGTTAAACGAAAAGAATCCGAATTCAGATTCAATTTAAATAAAGATGAAATGCTTCCTGTTATTCAAGAAGCATTCGACAGACATCCGGCATTGCCTACGAAATAAATGGAGCTTCTTGGTACATATTTATGAATCCTTTGATAGAAACAGCAGAACTACATGGGACATTAATTATTATTATTTTTCAATATACTTCTCATGGGGACTTAGCAAATTATCTGGGACTCGCTTGAAGTCGCTAAACCACTTGGAAAAGTTATTTTCAAGGCAAAACATAGAAGTCAGACAGACAGACCGATCTAAACATTCTTTGTAAAACTCTGTGAGCTCTTAATTGTTTATTCCTAGAAGTTATACATTTTTTTTTTTAAATCAATTTTGTCATCAAATTGATTAAATTCAGTTTAATTTGTAGTAGCCAGATATTGCTCTAGCTTTAAATTACTTTACTTTTGCCTAGAATTAATTCTAAGTTACAATGTTAAATAAATACAGATGCTTGGGTGGATCTATTGATGACTTATTGTGCATAGAGCGTACTGACAGTTCTTCTTTAGCAGAAAGACCAAGAAGTTATTGTTAAGCACATGACCGCCGACGTCAGACAGATCAAGAATATTTTTCATGTGATCATTGATGGTAGATTTTATTTCCTCGACCTTGGCTGTCTTAAATTTCTGATGCAAAAGAAAGCCTTATTAAGATCAGCCCTCATGAAATTTGCTTGGGGATAGATATTCAGAGTCCGGGCAAGGTTAATAAGACGTTACAAGCCTCTTCAACAGTTTTTTGTTCTTGTTCAGCTTCAGCTTCCACATTGTTGGACTAGGCTACATCTCTCCACGAATGCATATCTTTATCAAAGGGCTGGGAATAAGCTTCGACTAAACATTACCTGTGGAATATTTGCTCTCTTGGGATTACAGCTCTTCCAACCGATTTGCTTTTCCAGTTTCTTCAAGAAACGATCTTTTTTCTTAGAGCTATAAATTGTTTATCCCTTTGGATACACATTAGCCTAGCGACAGTGCAGTAGACCCAGAGGTTGTGGGTTCGAATCCTAAGCTAAGAATGCACTTTCCACTTTTCCCATTTCCCTAATTTTTCTATCTATTCCCCTATCCTTATCCCTTATTCGCATTATCGGTATCACAAAGGGCCTGTTCTTGGCCTAAGTAAAGTGGCGCGCTAAGTCCCAACTGCCGCCTTAACCCACCTACCTTCATGGAAAATACCAAATTTTAGACCTTATTTTTTAATTTTCATTTCAATTTGTTGCAATCAGTTTTCGATGAAGGTTGGCAGCGCTAACACGTGTTCTGTCAATAAATTGTGTGTGCAAAGTGAAAATAAGATAAAATTGTTTTATGGACAAGTCCACTGTCGTGGCAAAACTTTTGATACACGTGCATTTGCGTTACAAGCAGCATTCAATTTTAAAACTAATAAACATAAAAACTAACATCTATTTAGTGCAAGTGAAAATTTGTGTCTTGAGACTCCGCTGGCACAAATTTTGTAATTTTATTGTGTGTACACACTGTTTTGTGTGGTGTGCATACACTGAACTTATAAGAACAAATAAAAACCGCAAAAACTTAGCCCAAAAGTGCAGTTGCTTATTTTAAAAATAGAATTGCAGCGGTTAAGCTGCAGCAAAGCAGCAACAACATGAGTGACGACGAAGACAATGTTACTTTAGAGTGGCAAAAAGTAACAACTAAAACTCAACAACGAAGTTGCAAGCGGCCTCGCCATTCTTCACCAAATATACCCAAAAAAATCTCGGCCACTGATTGTAGACCTAGTACTTCCAAAGGCTTTAATCAATTTGCCTTACTAAGTGACGACGATGATGAAACGGATATTCAAGTCCTTGACAAAAGTGCCAAAGTTATAAACAACGCTGACCTAGGTGCACCTGCGGATCTTGACGAAACACCAAAGCTGCCACCAATTTTTTTGTCTGATGTGAACGATATCAATGGATTGTTAACCTACTTAAGAACTAAAATTGACTCCAAAGAGTACAACTACAAGACCCAAAGGGATGGACATGTTCGAGTAATGGTAAAGAAAGTTGATAAATACAGGGAACTAATAAAAAATTTAAAAGCCGACAAAGTCAAGTTCCACACCTATCAGTTGAAACAAGACAGAGCATTTAGAGTCGTAGTCAAAAATCTTCATTCCTCCACTTCATGTGAATTTATAAAAACGGAGATAGAGTCCCTAGGGCACGTAGTTAGAAGTGTCAGCAACATAAAAAGTCGAATTACTAAAGAGCCACTGCATATGTTTTTTATTGACCTGGAGCCAGACAACAAAAACACGAAAATTTATAGCTTGAAACATATTGGTAATGCTATTGTTAATATTGAAGCGCCCAGAAAGGTAAATGATATTGTGCAATGCTATCGCTGCCAAGAATTTGGACACACTAAATCATTTTGCAACAAAAAATACAAATGCGTAAAGTGCTCAATGAACCATGCAACCATGTACTGTCCCAAAGCCAAAGATTTGCCACCTAAATGTGCAAACTGTCTCGAGACTCACGCAGCTAGCTATAAAGGATGCAGAGTCTATCAGCAACTAATTGCAAACAAAGCGCCCACAACTATAAACGCAAATAGAAAACAATTTCAAAGAAGTGAGTTTAATCACAACAATCCAGAACCTCAAAATATCCGTAACCAAGCGTATCACGAAAATAATTACAACACTCAGCCTACATATGCTCAAGTTTTAGGAAATTCAACAAGTAACAAGGATAGTAGTGCCTTGGAAAGAATTGAAAAAATCCTAATAAAACAGTCTGAGAATACAGATAATCTATTAAATATGATAATGATGCTTGTCAACAAATTATGCAATTAGATGTACGTATAGCCATATGGAATGCCAATGGGCTTGCCAATCATTTAAATGAAATAAAACTCTTTCTTAAATCGAATGCTATAGATATAATGTTAATATCTGAAACGCACTTTAATAATAAATCATTCTTTAAGATAAATGGTTATGAAACTATTGTAGCAAATCACCCAGCTAACACAGCTAGAGGTGGTGCCGCCATAATTATTAAAAACACATTAAAATATACTCAACTAAACAGTATTCAACAAAATACAATTCAAGCTGCTATAATACAAATTAAATGCATGCATATTGAAACATCAATAGCCGCAATATATGTCCCTCCAAGATCTACTTTAAAAGAAGACGACTTTAAGCTGTTCTTTCAAAATCTCGGCAGTCACTTTTTAGCAGGCGGTGACTACAACGCTAAACATCCGTGGTGGGGATCTAGATTGTCGAATCCTAAAGGTACGGAGCTTTATAAATGCATTAACGCTAAGAACTATTCAACATTAAGCACCGGAAAACCTACATATTGGCCAACAGATCCTAGAAAAATTCCAGATCTATTAGACTTTGTAGTATACAATGGCGTACCACAACATCAACTCCACATTGAAGAAAACTTTGAACTAAGCTCAGACCACTCTCCAAGTATAGTGACCTATGGCGCAACTGTGACATTAAAAAATCGGCCATACAAAATCATCACAAGGCGATCTAACATCGGAGATTTTAAAAACTTTCTTGAAAGCAAAGTACGCCTTGACGTACCACTTAAAACAGGAGATGAAATTGATTCTGCAATTGAAACGCTCACTAAGGCAATTCATGAGGCTGAGTTTTTTGCACCCCACAATCAAGCGCGAATCATTCCAACAAACCATATCTGTCCTTGGAGCTGAGGCAATTAATTAAAAACAAAAGGAAACTCCGAAAGAAGTGTCAACTAAGCCGAAGCCCAATTGATAAACAGTTGCTGAATAAAGCTACTAAAGATCTTAAGCAAAAATTATGGGAACTAAAAAATGCTGCAACGTCAGAATATCTTAAAAGCCTTGACCCATGCACACCAGATCTAAGTTATAGTCTTTGGAGAGCAACCAGTTACTTGAAGCGGCCAAGCAGAAGGAAAACGGCAATAGTTGACAATAATGGTAGACTGTGTAAAAGTGATAAGGAAATTGCGGAAAGATTTGCACAACATCTCCACACAGTGTTCCAACCTAACTCGGAATTTGACCAGGAAACAGTGACAGAGGTTGACAATTTTCTTAACTCGGCTTGCCAGATGAGTATGCCTATCCGTCAGACAACAATCGCAGAAGTGCAAGCTGAAATTTGGAGAATAAATGCCAAGAAAGCACCCGGATATGACAAAATTGATGGTACAACAATTAAAAACTTGCCACCAAAATGCATTAGACTTTTGTCGTACATCTATAATGCCATGCTCAGACTTGAATACTTCCCAACTCAATGGAAATGCGCTGAACTAATTATGCTGCCAAAACCAAACAAGCCTGAACAACACGCGTCATCATATCGTCCCATTAGTTTGCTGGTGACATTCGCTAAGGTATTTGAAAAATATTTTTGAGAAGAATGTCAGTGGTTTTAGAGGACACCAACATAATACCCGAACATCAGTTTGGGTTCAGAAGAGGCCATGGCACAATTGAACAATGCCATCGTATTGTTAAAAAGATAGTGGATGCATTTGAAAACAAACAGTACAGCGCTGCGATATTTTTGGATATCCAGCAAGCATTTGACAAAGTCTGGCACGCAGGAGTACTTTATAAAATCAAAAAATGGCTTCCTGCACCGTATTTCTTATTCTTTAAGTCGTACCTCAGCTGTAGAAAATTTTATGTCCAATATGCTGATGAGCACTCGGAACTGTACTCAATAAACGCCGGAGTTCCTCAAGGTAGTGTACTTGGGCCAGTGCTATACACAATTTTTACTGCAGACCTTCCTACAAATGACAATGTTGAAGTTGCAACCTATGCGGATGACACAGCAATTATTTCTAACAGCGCAATTCCGGCAATGGCATCCCAAAATTTACAAGAGCAACTCGGTCTTATTGAAATATGGCTGAAAAAATGGAGAATTTTAGTAAACACGCAAAAATCAGTCCAAACTACGTTCACATTGAAACGAGGAAAATGCCCTCTTGTAACGTTAAATGGTATGTCCATACCGGATGAAGAATCTGTCAAATACCTTGGAGTGCATTTGGATCGGCGACTCACGTGGAATAAGCATATAAAATCAAAGCATATGCAGCTTAAAATTAAAACCCAAAAGAATGTATTGGCTTCTAGGTCCGCGATCGCAGCTTAGTTTGGAGAATAAAATTCGGCTTTACAAAGCAGTTCTCAAGCCAGTCTGGACGTATGCCATGCAGCTCTGGGGGACGGCGAGCACCTCAAACATCGAAATCCTGCAAAGGTATCAATCGATAACTCTTAGAAACATCGCAGGCGCTCCTTGGTATGTAAGCAACCAAGAAATTCACAAAGACATGAATGTTCCTTACGTCAAAGATGAAATAAGCAAATCATCGCTAAGATACTTAGAGAGACTATCAAAACATGAAAATTCGTTGGCTATTAACCTACTAGACAATAGTATGGATGTGAGACGTCTGAAGAGATATCATGTTCTGGATCTTCCAGATAGATTTTTATAATATACAGAGTTTAGTAAATAATACGTAATAAGTAATATGTATTAAATAACATAATGAATTATATACAATTTAAGTATATTGGTGTTGCTCACTGGAGCATAACCAACCCCGTTATATTTATAATATAAGCAAATTTGTTAAATGTCAATATGACAGATCGCAAATAAAAATAATACA